>CAVMKG010000268.1:0-21305 GCA_963682025.1 Cordilura impudica | reverse complement strand
ATTAAAAATTAAAAATTAAAAATTAAAAATTAAAAATTAAAAATTAAAAATTAAAAATTAAAAATTAAAAATTAAAAATTAAAAAGTAAAAATTAAAAATTAAAAATTAAAAATTAAAATTAAAAATTAAAAATTAAAAATTAAAAATTAAAAATTAAAAATTAAAAATTAAAAATTAAAAATTAAAAATTAAAAATTAAAAATTAAAAATTAAAAATTAAAAATTAAAAATTAAAAATTAAAAATTAAAATTAAAAATTAAAAATTAAAAATTAAAAATTAAAAATTAAAAATTAAAAATTAAAAATTAAAAATTAAAAATTAAAAATTAAAAATTAAAATTAAAAATTAAAAATTAAAAATTAAAAATTAAAATTAAAAATTAAAAATTAAAAATTAAAAATTAAAAATTAAAAATTAAAAATTAAAAATTAAAAATTAAAAATTAAAAATTAAAAATTAAAACTTAAAAATTAAAAATTAAAAATTAAAAATTATGAATTAAAAATTAAAAATTAAAAATTAAAAATTAAAAATTAAAACTTAAAATTAAAAATTAAAAATTAAAAATTAAAAATTAAAAATAAAAAATTAAAAATTAAAAATTTAAAATTAAAAATTAAAAATTAAAAATTAAAAATTAAAAATTAAAAATTAAAAATTAAAAATTTAAATTAAAAATTAAAAATTAAAAATTAAAAATTAAAAATTAAAAATTAAAAATTAAAAATTAAAAATTAAAAATTAAAAATTAAAAATTAAAAATTAAAAATTAAAAATTAAAAATTAAAAATTAAAAATTAAAAATTAAAAATTAAAAATTAAAAATTAAAAATTAAAAATTAAAAATTAAAAATTAAAAATTAAAAATTAAAAATTAAAAATTAAAAATTAAAAATTAAAAATTAAAAATTAAAAATTAAAAATTAAAAATTAAAAATTAAAAATTAAAAATTAAAAATTAAAGATTTAAAAATTAAAAATTTAAAATTTAAAATTAAAAATTAAAAATTAAAAATTAAAAATTAAAAATTAAAAATTAAAAATTAAAAATTAAAAATTAAAAATTAAAAATTAAAAATTAAAAAATAAAAATAAAAATAAAAAATTAAAAATTAAAAATTAAAAATTAAAAATTAAAAATTAAAAATTAAAAATTAAAAATTAAAAATTAAAAATTAAAAATTAAAAATTAAAAATTAAAAATTAAAAATTAAAAATTAAAAATTAAAAATTAAAAATTAAAAATTAAAAATTAAAAATTAAAAATTAAAAATTAAAAATTAAAAGTTAAAAATTAAAAATTAAAAATTAAAAATTAAAAATTAAAAACTAAACATTAAAAATTAAAAATTCAAAATTAAAAATTCAAAATTCAAAATTAAAAATTAAAATTTAAAAATTAAAAATTAAAATTTTAAAATTAAAAATTAAAAATTAAAAATTAAAAATTAAAAATTAAAAATTAAAAATCAAAAATTAAAAATTAAAAATAAAAAATTAAAAATTAAAAATTAAAAATTAAAAATTAAAAATTAAAAATTAAAAATTAAAAATTAATAATTAAAAATTAAAAATTAAAAATTAAAAATTAAAAATTAAAAATTAAAAAATAAAAATTAAAAATTAAAAATTAAAAATTAAAAATTAAAAATTAAAAATTAAAAATTAAAAATTAAAAATTAAAAATTAAAAATTAAAAATTAAAAATTAGAAATTAAAAATTAAAAATGAAAAAATAAAAATTAAGAATTAAAAATTAAAAGTTAAGAATTAGAATTTGAAAATTAAAAATTAAAAATTCAAAATTAAAAATAAAAAATTAAAACTTAAAACTTAAAACTTAAAAATTAAAAATTAAAAATTTAAAATTAAAAATTAAAAATTAAAATTAAAAATTAAAAATTAAAATTTTAAAATTAAAAATTAAAAATTAAAAATTAAAAATTAAAATTTAAAAATTATAAATTAAAAATCAAAAATTAAAAATTAAAAATTAAAAATTAATAATTAAAAATTAAAAATTAAAAATTAAAAATTAAAAATTAAAAATTAAAAATTAAAAATTAAAAATTAAAAATTAAAAATTAAAAATTAAAAATTAAAAATTAAAAATTAAAAATTAAAAATTAAAAATTAAAAATTAAAAATTAAAAATTAAAAATTAAAAATTAAAAATTAAAAATTAAAAATTAAAAATTAAAAATTAAAAATTAAAAATTAAAAATTAAAAATTAAAAATTAAAAATTAAAAATTAAAAATTAAAAATTAAAAATTAAAAATTAAAAATTAAAAATTAAAAATTAAAAATTAAAAATTAAAAATTAAAAATTAAAAATTAAAAATTAAAAATTAAAAATTAAAAATTAAAAATTAAAAATTAAAAATTAAAAATTAAAAATTAAAAATTAAAAATTAAAAATTAAAAATTAAAAATTAAAAATTAAAAATTAAAAATTAAAAATTAAAAATTAAAAATTAAAAATTAAAAATTAAAAATTAAAAATTAAAAATTAAAAATTAAAAATTAAAAATTAAAAATTAAAAATTAAAAATTAAAAATTAAAAATTAAAAATTAAAAATTAAAAATTAAAAATTAAACATTAAAAATTAAAAATTAAAAATTAAAAATTAAAAATTAAAAATTAAAAATTAAAAATTAAAAATTAAAAATTAAAAATTAAAAATTAAAAATTAAAAATTAAAAATTAAAAATTAAAAATTAAAAATTAAAAATTAAAAATTAAAAATTAAAAATTAAAAATTAAAAATTAAAAATTAAAAATTAAAAATTAAAAATTAAAACTTAAAAATTAAAAATTAAAAATTAAAAATTAAAAATTAAAAATTAAAAATTAAAAATTAAAACTTAAAAATTAAAAATTAAAAATTAAAAATTAAAAATTAAAAATTAAAAATTAAAAATTAAAAATTAAAAATTAAAAATTAAAAATTAAAAATTAAAAATTAAAAATTAAAAATTAAAAATTAAAAATTAAAAATTAAAAATTAAAAATTAAAAATTAAAAATTAAAAATTAAAAATTAAAAATTAAAAATTAAAAATTAAAAATTAAAAATTAAAAATTAAAAATTAAAAATTAAAAATTAAAAATTAAAAATTAAAAATTAAAAATTAAAAATTAAAAATTAAAAATTAAAAATTAAAAATTAAAAATTAAAAATTAAAAATTAAAAATTAAAAATTAAAAATTAAAAATTAAAAATTAAAAATTAAAAATTAAAAATTAAAAATTAAAAATTAAAAATTAAAAATTAAAAATTAAAAATTAAAAATTAAAAATTAAAAATTAAAAATTAAAAATTAAAAATTAAAAATTAAAAATTAAAAATTAAAAATTAAAAATTAAAAATTAAAAATTAAAAATTAAAAATTAAAAATTAAAAATTAAAAATTAAAAATTAAAAATTAAAAATTAAAAATTAAAAATTAAAAATTAAAAATTAAAAATTAAAAATTAAAAATTAAAAATTAAAAATTAAAAATTAAAAATTAAAAATTAAAAATTAAAAATTAAAAATTAAAAATTAAAAATTAAAAATTAAAAATTAAAAATTAAAAATTAAAAATTAAAAATTAAAAATTAAAAATTAAAAATTAAAAATTAAAAATTAAAAATTAAAAATTAAAAATTAAAAATTAAAAATTAAAAATTAAAAATTAAAAATTAAAAATTAAAAATTAAAAATTAAAAATTAAAAATTAAAAATTAAAAATTAAAAATTAAAAATTAAAAATTAAAAATTAAAACTTAAAAATTAAAAATTAAAAATTAAAAATTAAAAATTAAAAATTAAAAATTAAAAATTAAAAATTAAAAATTAAAAATTAAAACTTAAAATTAAAAATTAAAAATTAAAAATTAAAAATTAAAAATTAAAAATTAAAAATTAAAAATTTAAAATTAAAAACTAAAAATTAAAAATTAAAAATTAAAAATTAAAAATTAAAAATTTAAAATTAAAAATTAAAAATTAAAAATTAAAAATTAAAAATTAAAAATTAAAAATTAAAAATTAAAAATTAAAAATTAAAAATTAAAAATTAAAAATTAAAAATTAAAAATTAAAAATTAAAAATTAAAAATTAAAAATTAAAAATTAAAAATTAAAAATTAAAAATTAAAAATTAAAAATTAAAAATTAAAAATTAAAAATTAAAAATTAAAAATTAAAAATTAAAAATTAAAAATTAAAAATTTAAAATTAAAAATTAAAAATTAAAAATTAAAAATTAAAAATTAAAAATTAAAAATTAAAAATTAAAAATTAAAAAATAAAAATAAAAATTAAAAATTAAAAATTAAAAATTAAAAATTAAAAATTAAAAATTAAAAATTAAAAATTAAAAATTAAAAATTAAAAATTAAAAATTAAAAATTAAAAATTAAAAATTAAAAATTAAAAATTAAAAATTAAAAATTAAAAATTAAAAATTAAAAATTAAAAATTAAAAATTAAAAATTAAAAATTAAAAATTAAAAATTAAAAATTAAAAATTAAAAATTAAAAATTAAAAATTAAAAATTAAAAATTAAAAGTTAAAAATTAAAAATTAAAAACTAAACATTAAAAATTAAAAATTCAAAATTAAAAATTCAAAATTCAAAATTAAAAATAAAAATTTAAAAATTAAAAATTAAAATTTTAAAATTAAAAATTAAAAATTAAAAATTAAAAATTAAAAATTAAAAATCAAAAATTAAAAATTAAAAATTAAAAATTAAAAATTAAAAATTAAAAATTAAAAATTAAAAATTAAAAATTAAAAATTAAAAATTAAAAATTAAAAATTAAAAATTAAAAATTAAAAATTAAAAATTAAAAATTAAAAATTAAAAATTAAAAATTAAAAATTAAAAATTAAAAATTAAAAATTAAAAATTAAAAATTAAAAATTAAAAATTAAAAATAAAAAATTAAAAATTAAAAATTAAAAATTAAAAATTAAAAATTAAAAATTAAAAATTAAAAATTAAAAATTAAAAATTAAAAATTAAAAATTAAAAATTAAAAATTAAAAATTAAAAATTAAAAATTAAAAATTAAAAATTAAAAATTAAAAATTAAAAATTAAAAATTAAAAATTAAAAATTAAAAATTAAAAATTAAAAATTAAAAATTAAAAATTAAAAATTAAAAATTAAAAATTAAAAATTAAAAATTAAAAATTAAAAATTAAAAATTAAAAATTAAAAATTAAAAATTAAAAATTAAAAATTAAAAATTAAAAATTAAAAATTAAAAATTAAAAATTAAAAATTAAAAATTAAAAATTAAAAATTAAAAATTAAAATTAAAAATTAAAAATTAAAAATTAAAAATTAAAAATTAAAAATTAAAAATTAAAAATTAAAAATTAAAAATTAAAAATTAAAAATTAAAAATTAAAAATTAAAAATTAAAAATTAAAAATTAAAAATTAAAAATTAAAAATTAAAAATTAAAAATTAAAAATTAAAAATTAAAAATTAAAAATTAAAAATTAAAAATTAAAAATTAAAAATTAAAAATTAAAAATTAAAAATTAAAAATTAAAAATTAAAAATTAAAAATTAAAAATTATTGAATTAAAAATTAAAAATTAAAAATTAAAAATTAAAAATTAAAAATTAAAACTTAAAATTAAAAATTAAAAATTAAAAATTAAAAATAAAAAATTAAAAATTAAAAATTAAAAATTAAAAATTTAAAATTTAAAATTAAAAATTAAAAATTAAAAATTAAAAATTAAAAATTAAAAATTAAAAATTAAAAATTAAAAATTTAAAATTAAAAATTAAAAATTAAAAATTAAAAATTAAAAATTAAAAATTAAAAATTAAAAATTAAAAATTAAAAATTAAAAATTAAAAATTAAAAATTAAAAATTAAAAATTAAAAATTAAAAATTAAAAATTAAAAATTAAAAATTAAAAATTAAAAATTAAAAATTAAAAATTAAAAATTAAAAATTAAAAATTAAAAATTAAAAATTAAAAATTAAAAATTAAAAATTAAAAATTAAAAATTAAAAATTAAAAATTAAAGATTTAAAAATTAAAAATTTAAAATTAAAAATTAAAAATTAAAAATTAAAAATTAAAAATTAAAAATTAAAAATTAAAAATTAAAAATTAAAAATTAAAAAATAAAAATTAAAAATTAAAAATTAAAAATTAAAAATTAAAAATTAAAAATTAAAAATTAAAAATTAAAAATTAAAAATTAAAAATTAAAAATTAAAAATTAAAAATTAAAAATTAAAAATTAAAAATTAAAAATTAAAAATTAAAAATTAAAATTAAAAATTAAAAATTAAAAATTAAAAATTAAAAATTAAAAATTAAAAATTAAAAATTAAAAATTAAAAATTAAAAATTAAAAATTAAAAATTAAAAATTAAAAATTAAAAATTAAAAGTTAAAAATTAAAAATTAAAAATTAAAAATTAAAAACTAAATTAAAAATTCAAAATTAAAAATTAAAAATTAAAAATTAAAAATTAAAATTTAAAAATTAAAAATTAAAAATTTAAAATTAAAAATTAAAAATTAAAAATTAAAAATTAAAAATCAAAAATTAAAAATTAAAAATTAAAAATTAAAAATTAAAAATTAAAAATTAAAAATTAAAAATTAAAAATTAAAAATTAAAAATTAAAAATTAAAAATTAAAAATTAAAAATTAAAAATTAAAAATTAAAAATTAAAAATTAAAAATTAAAAATTAAAAATTAAAAATTAAAAATTAAAAATTAAAAATTAAAAATTAAAAATTAAAAATTAAAAATTAAAAATTAAAAATTAAAAATTAAAAATTAAAAATTAAAAATTAAAAATTAAAAATTAAAAATTAAAAATTAAAAATTAAAAATTAAAAATTAAAAATTAAAAATTAAAAATTAAAAATTAAAAATTAAAAATTAAAAATTAAAAATTAAAAATTAAAAATTAAAAATTAAAAATTAAAAATTAAAAATTAAAAATTAAAAATTAAAAATTAAAAATTAAAAATTAAAAATTAAAAATTAAAAATTAAAAATTAAAAATTAAAAATTAGAAATTAAAAATTAAAAATGAAAAAATAAAAATTAAGAATTAAAAATTAAAAGTTAAGAATTAGAATTTGAAAATTAAAAATTAAAAATTCAAAATTAAAAATAAAAAATTAAAACTTAAAACTTAAAACTTAAAAATTAAAAATTAAAAATTAAAAATTAAAATTAAAAATTAAAAATTAAAAATTAAAAATTAAAAATTAAAATTTTAAAATTAAAAATTAAAAATTAAAAATTAAAATTTAAAAATTATAAATTAAAAATCAAAAATTAAAAATTAAAAATTAAAAATTAATAATTAAAAATTAAAAATTAAAAATTAAAAATTAAAAATTAAAAATTAAAAATTAAAAATTAAAAATTAAAAATTAAAAATTAAAAATTAAAAATTAAAAATTAAAAATTAAAAATTAAAAATTAAAAATTAAAAATTAAAAATTAAAAATTAAAAATTAAAAATTAAAAATTAAAAATTAAAAATTAAAAATTAAAAATTAAAAATTAAAAATTAAAAATTAAAAATTAAAAATTAAAAATTAAAAATTAAAAATTAAAAATTAAAAATTAAAAATTAAAAATTAAAAATTAAAAATTAAAAATTAAAAATTAAAAATTAAAAATTAAAAATTAAAAATTAAAAATTAAAAATTAAAAATTAAAAATTAAAAATTAAAAATTAAAAATTAAAAATTAAAAATTAAAATTTAAAAATTAAAAATTAAAAATTAAAAATTAAAAATTAAAAATTAAAAATTAAAAATTAAAAATTAAAAATTAAAAATTAAAAATTAAAAATTAAAAATTAAAAATTAAAAATTAAAAATTAAAAATTAAAAATTAAAAATTAAAAATTAAAAATTAAAAATTAAAAATTAAAAATTAAAAATTAAAAATTAAAAATTAAAAATTAAAAATTAAAAATTAAAAATTAAAAATTAAAAATTAAAAATTAAAAATTAAAAATTAAAAATTAAAAATTAAAAATTAAAAATTAAAAATTAAAAATTAAAAATTAAAAATTAAAAATTAAAAATTAAAAATTAAAAATTAAAAATTAAAAATTAAAAATTAAAAATTAAAAATTAAAAATTAAAAATTAAAAATTAAAAATTAAAAATTAAAAATTAAAAATTAAAAATTAAAAATTAAAAATTAAAAATTAAAAATTAAAAATTAAAAATTAAAAATTAAAAATTAAAAATTAAAAATTAAAAATTAAAAATTAAAAATTAAAAATTAAAAATTAAAAATTAAAAATTAAAAATTAAAAATTAAAAATTAAAAATTAAAAATTAAAAATTAAAAATTAAAAATTAAAAATTAAAAATTAAAAATTAAAAATTAAAAATTAAAAATTAAAAATTAAAAATTAAAAATTAAAAATTAAAAATTAAAAATTAAAAATTAAAAATTAAAAATTAAAAATTAAAAATTAAAAATTAAAAATTAAAAATTAAAAATTAAAAATTAAAAATTAAAAATTAAAAATTAAAAATTAAAAATTAAAAATTAAAAATTAAAAATTAAAAATTAAAAATTAAATTAAAAATTAAAAATTAAAAATTAAAAATTAAAAATTAAAAATTAAAAATTAAAAATTAAAAATTAAAAATTAAAAATTAAAAATTAAAAATTAAAAATTAAAAATTAAAAATTAAAAATTAAAAATTAAAAATTAAAAATTAAAAATTAAAAATTAAAAATTAAAAATTAAAAATTAAAAATTAAAAATTAAAAATTAAAAATTAAAAATTAAAAATTAAAAATTAAAAATTAAAAATTAAAAATTAAAAATTAAAAATTAAAAATTAAAAATTAAAATTAAAAATTAAAAATTAAAAATTAAAAATTAAAAATTAAAAATTAAAAATTAAAAATTAAAAATTAAAAATTAAAAATTAAAAATTAAAAATTAAAAATTAAAAATTAAAAATTAAAAATTAAAAATTAAAAATTAAAAATTAAAAATTAAAAATTAAAAATTAAAAATTAAAAATTAAAAATTAAAAATTAAAAATTAAAAATTAAAAATTAAAAATTAAAAATTAAAAATTAAAAATTAAAAATTAAAAATTAAAAATTAAAAATTAAAAAATTAAAAATTAAAAATTAAAAATTAAAAATTAAAAATTAAAAATTAAAAATTAAAAATTAAAAATTAAAAATTAAAAATTAAAAATTAAAAATTAAAAATTAAAAATTAAAAATTAAAAATTAGAAATTAAAAATTAAAAATGAAAAAATAAAAATTAAGAAATAAAAATTAAAAATTAAGAATTAGAATTTGAAAATTAAAATTCAAAATTAAAAATTAAAAATTAAAAATTAAAAATTAAAAATTAAAAATTAAAAATTAAAACTTAAAAATTAAAAATTAAAATTAAAATTAAAAATAAAAATTAAAAATTAAAAATTAAAAATTAAAAATTAAAAATTAAAAATTAAAAATTAAAAATTAAAAATTAAAAATTAAAATTTGAAAATTAAAAATTAAAAATTAAAAATTAAAAATTTAAAATTAAAAATTAAAAATTAAAAATTAAAAATTAAAAATTAAAAATTAAAAATTAAAAATAAAAAATTAAAAATTAAAAATTAAAAATTAAAAATTAAAAATTAAAAATTAAAAATTAAAAATTAAAAATTAAAAATTAAAAATTAAAAATTAAAAATTAAAAATTAAAAATTAAAAATTAAAAATTAAAAATTAAAAATTAAAAATTAAAAATTAAAAATTAAAAATTAAAAATTAAAAATTAAAAATTAAAAATTAAAAATTAAAAATTAAAAATTAAAAATTAAAAATTAAAAATTAAAAATTAAAAATTAAAAATTAAAAATTAAAAATTAAAAATTAAAAATTAAAAATTAAAAATTAAAAATTAAAAATTAAAAATTAAAAATTAAAAATAAAAAATTAAAAACTAAAAATTAAAAATTAAAAATTAAAAATTAAAAATAAAAAATTAAAATTAAAAATTAAATATTAAAAATTAGAAATTAGAAATTAAAAATTAAAAATTAATAATTAAAAATTAAAAATTAAAAATTGAAAATTAAAAATTAAAAATTAAAAATTAAAAATTAAAAATTAAAAATTAAAAATTAAAAACTAAACATTAAAAATTAAAAATTCAAAATTAAAAATTCAAAATTCAAAATTCAAAATTAAAATTTAAAAATTAAAAATTAAAATTTTAAAATTAAAAATTAAAAATTAAAAATTAAAAATCAAAAATTAAAAATTAAAAATTAAAAATTAAAAATTAAAAATTAAAAATTAAAAATTAAAAATTAAAAATTAAAAATTAAAAATTAAAAATTAAAAATTAAAAATTAAAAATTAAAAATTAAAAATTAAAAATTAAAAATTAAAAATTAAAAATTAAAAATTAAAAATTAAAAAATAAAAATTAAAAATTAAAAATTAAAAATTAAAAATTAAAAATTAAAAATTAAAAATTAAAAATTAAAAATTAAAAATTAAAAATTAAAAATTAAAAATTAAAAATTAAAAATTAAAAATTAAAAATTAAAAATTAAAAATTAAAAATTAAAAATTAAAAATTAAAAATTAAAAATTAAAAATTAAAAATTAAAAATTAAAAATTAAAAATTAAAAATTAAAAATTAGAAATTAAAAATTAAAAATGAAAAAATAAAAATTAAGAATTAAAAATTAAAAGTTAAGAATTAGAATTTGAAAATTAAAAATTAAAAATTCAAAATTAAAAATTAAAAATTAAAAATTAAAACTTAAAACTTAAAACTTAAAAATTAAAAATTAAAAATTAAAAATTAAAATTAAAAATTAAAAATTAAAAATTAAAATTTTAAAATTAAAAATTAAAAATTAAAAATTAAAAATTAAAATTTAAAAATTAAAAATCAAAAATTAAAAATTAAAAATTAAAAATTAATAATTAAAAATTAAAAATTAAAAATTAAAAATTAAAAATTAAAAATTAAAAATTAAAAATTAAAAATTAAAAATTAAAAATTAAAAATTAAAAATTAAAAATTAAAAATTAAAAATTAAAAATTAAAAATTAAAAATTAAAAATTAAAAGATTAAAAATTAAAAATTAAAAATTAAAAATTAAAAATTAAAAATTAAAAATTAAAAATTAAAAATTAAAAATTAAAAATTAAAAATTAAAAATTAAAAATTAAAAATTAAAAATTAAAAATTAAAAATTAAAAATTAAAAATTAAAAATTAAAAATTAAAAATTAAAAATTAAAAATTAAAAATTAAAAATTAAAAATTAAAAATTAAAAATTAAAAATTAGAAATTAAAAATGAAAAAATAAAAATTAAGAATTAAAAATTAAAAATTAAGAATTAGAATTTGAAAATTAAAAATTAAAAATTCAAAATTAAAAATTAAAAATTAAAAATTAAAACTTAAATCTTAAAACTTAAAAATTAAAAATTAAAAATTAAAAATTAAAATTAAAATTAAAAATTAAAAATTAAAATTAAAAATTAAAAATTAAAAATTAAAAATTAAAAATAAAAAATTAAAAATTAAAACTTCAAAATTAAAAATTAAAAATTAAAAATTAAAAATTAAAAATTAAAAATTAAAAATTAAAAATAAAAAATTAAAAATTAAAAATTAAAAATTAAAAATAAAAAATTAAAAATTAAAAATTAAAAATTAAAAATTAAAAATTAAAAATTAAAAATTAAAAATTAAAAATTAAAAATTAAAAATTAAAAATTAAAAATTAAAAATTAAAAATTAAAAATTAAAAATTAAAAATTAAAAATTAAAAATTAAAAATTAAAAATTAAAAATTAAAAATTAAAAATTAAAAATTAAAAATTAAAAATTAAAAATTAAAAATTAAAAATTAAAAATTAAAAATTAAAAATTAAAAATTAAAAATTAAAAATTAAAAATTAAAAATTAAAAATTAAAACTTAAAAATTAAAAATTAAAAATTAAAAATTAAAAATTAAAAATTAAAAATTAAAAATTAAAAATTAAAAATTAAAAATTAAAAATTAAAAATTAAAAATTAAAAATTAAAAATTATAAATTAAAAATTAAAAATTAAAACTAAAAATTTAAAATTAAAAATTAAAAATTAAAAATTAAAAATTAAAAATTAAAAATAAAAAATTAAAAATTAAAAATTAAAAATTAAAAATTAAAAATTAAAAATTAAAAATTAAAAATTAAAAATTAAAAATTAAAAATTAAAAATTAAAAATTAAAAATTAAAAATTAAAAATTAAAAATTAAAAATTAAAAATTAAAAATTAAAAATTAAAAATTAAAAATTAAAAATTAAAAATTAAAAATTAAAAATTAAAAATTAAAAATTAAAAATTAAAAATTAAAAATTAAAAATTAAAAATTAAAAATTAAAAATTAAAAATTAAAAATTAAAAATTAAAAATTAAAAATTAAAAATTAAAAATTAAATATTAAAAATTAAAAATTAAAAATTAAAAATTAAAAATTAGAAATTAAAAATTAAAAATGAAAAAATAAAAATTAAGAAGTACAAATTAAAAATTAAGAATTAGAATTTAAAATTAAAAATTAAAAATTCAAAATTAAAAATTAAAACTTAAAACTTAAAACTTAAAAATTAAAAATTAAAAATTAAAAATTAAAAAATAAAAATTAAAAATTAAAAATTAAAAATTAAAAATTAAAAATTAAAAATTAAAATTAAAAATTAAAATTTGAAAATTAAAAATTAAAAATTAAAAATTAAAAATTAAAAATAAAAAATTAAAAATTAAAAATTAAAAATTAAAAATTAAAAATTAAAATTAAAAATTAAAAATTAAAAATTAAAATTAAAAATTAAAAATTAAAAATTAAAAATTAAAAATTAAAAATTAAAAATTAAAAATTAAAAATAAAAAATTAAAAATTAAAAATTAAAAATTAAAAATTAAAAATTAAAAATTAAAAATTAAAAATTAAAAATTAAAAATTAAAAATTAAAAATTAAAAATTAAAAATTAAAAATTAAAAATTAAAAATTAAAAATTAAAAATTAAAAATTAAAAACTAAAAATTAAAAATTAAAAATTAAAAATTAAAAATAAAAAATTAAAATTAAAAATTAAATATTAAAAATTAGAAATTAGAAATTAAAAATTAAAAATTAAAAATTAAAAATTAAAAATTAAAAATTAAAAATTAAAAATTAAAAATTAAAAACTAAACATTAAAAATAAAAAATTCAAAATTAAAAATTCAAAATTCCAAATTAAAAATTAAAAATTAAAATTTAAGAATTAAAAATAAAAATTAAAAATTAAAAATTAATAATTAAAAATTAAAAATAAAAAATTAAAAGTTAAAAATTAAAAATTAAAAATTAAAAATTAAAAATTAAAAATTAAAAATTAAAAATTAAAAATTAAAAATTAAAAATTAAAAATTAAAAATTAAAAATTAAAAATTAAAAATTAAAAATTAAAAATTAAAAATTAAAAATTAAAAATTAAAAATTAAAAATGTAAAATTCAAAATTAAAAATTAAAAATTAAAAATTAAAAATTAAAAATAAAAATTAAAAATTAAAAATTAAAAATTAAAAATTAAAACTTAAAAATTAAAAATTAAAAGTTAAAAATTAAAAATTAAAAATTAAAAATTAAATATTAAAATTAAAAATTAAAAATTAAAAATTAAAAATTAAAAATTAAAAATTAAAAATTAAAAATTAAAAGTTAAAAATTAAAAATTAAAAATTAAAAATTAAAAATTAAAAATTAAAAATTAAAAATTAAAAATTAAAAATTAAAAATTAAAATTTAAAAATTAAAAATTAAAAATTAAAAATTAAAAATTAAAAATTAAAAATTAAAAATTTAAAATTTAAAATTAAAAATTAAAAATTAAAAATTAAAAATTAAAAATTAAAAATTAAAAATTAAAAATTAAAAATTAAAAATTAAAAATAAAAAATTAAAACTTTAAAAATTAAAAATCAAAAATCAAAAATAAAAATTAAAAATTAGAAATTAAAAATTAAAAATTAAAAGTTAAAAATTAAAAATTAAAAATTAAAAATTAAAAATCAAAAATTAAAAATTAAAAATTAAAAATTAAAAATAAAAAATTAAAAATTAAAAATTAAAATTAAAAATTAAAAATTAAAAATTAAAAATTAAAAATTGAAAATTAAAAATTAAAAATTAAAAAATAAAAATTAAAAATTAAAAATTAAAACTTAAAAATAAAAAATTAAAAATTAAAAATTTAAAATTAAAAATTCAAAATTCAAAATTAAAAATTCAAAATTAAAATTTTAAAATTAAAAATTAAAAATTAAAAATTAAAACTTAAAAATTAAAAATTAAAAATTAAAAATTAAAAAATTAAAAATTAAAAATTAAAAATTAAAAATTAAAAATTAAAAATTAAAAATTAAAAATTAAAAATTAAAAATTAAAAATTAAAAATTAAAAAATAAAAATTAAAAATTAAAAATTAAAAATTAAAAATTAAAAATTAAAAATTAAAAATTAAAAATTAAAAATTAAAAATTAAAAATTAAAAATTAAAAATTAAAAATTAAAATTAAAATTAAAAATTAAAAATTAAAATTTGAAAATTAAAAATTAAAAATTAAAAATAAAAAATTAAAAATTAAAAATTAAAAATTAAAAATTAAAAATTAAAAATTAAAAATTAAAAATTAAAAATTAAAAATTAAAAATTAAAAATTAAAAATTAAAAATTAAAAATTAAAAATTAAAAATTAAAAATTAAAAATTAAAAATTAAAAATTAAAAATTAAAAATTAAAAATTAAAAATTAAAAATTAAAAATTAAAAATTAAAAATTAAAAATTAAAAATTAAAAATTAAAAATTAAAAATTAAAAATTAAAAATAAAAAATTAAAATTAAAAATTAAATATTAAAAATTAGAAATTAGAAATTAAAAATTAAAAATTAATAATTAAAAATTAAAAATTAAAAATTAAAAATTAAAAATTAAAAATTAAAAATTAAAAATTAAAAATTAAAAATTAAAAATTAAAAATTAAAAATTAAAAATTAAAAATTAAAAATTAAAAATTAAAAACTAAACATTAAAAATAAAAAATTCAAAATTAAAAATTCAAAATTCAAAATTAAAAATTAAAAATTAAAATTTAAGAATTAAAAATAAAAATTAAAAATTAAAAATTAATAATTAAAAATTAAAAATTAAAAGTTAAAAATTAAAAATTAAAAATTAAAAATTAAAAATTAAAAATTAAAAATTAAAAATTAAAAATTAAAAATTAAAAATTAAAAATTAAAAATTAAAAATTAAAAATTAAAAATTAAAAATTAAAAATTAAAAATTAAAAATTAAAAATTAAAAATGTAAAATTCAAAATTAAAAATTAAAAATTAAAAATTAAAAATTAAAAATTAAAAATTAAAACTTAAAAATTAAAAATTAAAAGTTAAAAATTAAAAATTAAAAATTAAATATTAAAATTAAAAATTAAAAATTAAAAATTAAAAATTAAAAATTAAAAATTAAAAATTAAAAATTAAAAATTAAAAATTAAAAATTAAAAATTAAAAATTAAAAATTAAAAATTAAAAATTAAAAATTAAAAATCAAAAATTAAAAATTAAAAATTAAAAATTAAAAATAAAAAATTAAAAATTAAAAATTAAAATTAAAAATTAAAAATTAAAAATTAAAAATTAAAAATTAAAAATTAAAAATTAAAAATTGAAAATTAAAAATTAAAAATTAAAAATTAAAAATTAAAAATTAAAAATTAAAAATTAAAAATTAAAAATTAAAAATTAAAAATTAAAAATTAAAAATTAAAAATTAAAAATTAAAAATTAAAAATTAAAAATTAAAAATTAAAACTTAAAAATTAAAAATTAAAAGTTAAAAATTAAAAATTAAAAATTAAAAATTAAATATTAAAATTAAAAATTAAAAATTAAAAATTAAAAATTAAAAATTAAAAATTAAAAATTAAAAATTAAAAATTAAAAATTAAAAATTAAAAATTAAAAATTAAAACTTAAAAATTAAAAATTAAAAATTAAAAATTAAAAATTAAAAATTAAAAATTAAAAATTAAAAATTAAAAATTAAAAATTTAAAATTAAAAATTCAAAATTCAAAATTAAAAATTAAAAATTCAAAATTAATATTTTAAAATTAAAAATTAAAAATTAAAAATTAAAAATTAAAACTTAAAAATTAAAAATTAAAAAATTAAAAATTAAAAATTAAAAATTAAAAATTAAAAATTAAAAATCAAAAATTAAAAATTAAAAATTAAAAATTAAAAATTAAAAATTAAAAATTAAAAATTAAAAATTAAAAATTAAAAATTAAAAATTAAAAATTAAAAATTAAAAATTAAAAATTAAAAATTAAAAATTAAAAATTAAAAATTAAAAATTAAAAATTAAAAATTAAAAATGTAAAATTAAAAATTAAAAATTAAAAATTAAAAATTAAAAATTAAAAATTAAAAATTAAAAATTAAAAATTAAAACTTAAATATTAAAAAAAAAATTAAAAATTAAAAGTTAAAAATTAAAAATTAAATATTAAAAATTAAATATTAAAAATTAAAAATTAAAAATTAAAAATTAAAAATTAAAAATTAAAAATTAAAAATTAAAAATTAAAAATTAAAATTTAAAAATTAAAAATTAAAAATTAAAAATTAAAAATTAAAAATTAAAAATTAAAAATTAAAAATTAAAAATTAAAAATTAAAAATAAAAAATTAAAAATTAAAAATTAAAAATTAAAAATTAAAAATTAAAAATTAAAAATTAAAAATTAAAAATTAAAAATTAAAAATTAAAAATTAAAAATTAAAAATTGAAAATTAAAAATTAAAAATTAAAAAATAAAAATTAAAAATTAAAAATTAAAAATTAAAACTTAAAAATTAAAAATTAAAAATTAAAAATAAAAAATTAAAATTAAAAATTAAATATTAAAAATTAGAAATTAGAAATTAAAAATTAAAAATTAAAAATTAAAAATTAAAAATTAAAAATTAAAAATTAAAAATTAAAAATTAAAAACTAAACATTAAAAATAAAAAATTCAAAATTAAAAATTCAAAATTCCAAATTAAAAATTAAAAATTAAAATTTAAGAATTAAAAATAAAAATTAAAAATTAAAAATTAATAATTAAAAATTAAAAATTAAAAATTAAAAGTTAAAAATTAAAAATTAAAAATTAAAAATTAAAAATTAAAAATTAAAAATTAAAAATTAAAAATTAAAAATTAAAAATGAAAAATTAAAAATTAAAAATTAAAAATTAAAAATTAAAAATTAAAAATTAAAAATTAAAAATTAAAAATTAAAAATTAAAAATTAAAAATTAAAAACTAAAAATTAAAAATTAAAAATTAAAAATTAAAAATTAAAAATTAAAAATTAAAAATTAAAAATTAAAAATTAAAAATTAAAAATGTAAAATTCAAAATTAAAAATTAAAAATTAAAAATTAAAAATTAAAAATTAAAAATAAAAATTAAAAATTAAAAATTAAAAATTAAAAATTAAAAATTAAAACTTAAAAATTAAAAATTAAAAGTTAAAAATTAAAAATTAAAAATTAAAAATTAAATATTAAAATTAAAAATTAAAAATTAAAAATTAAAAATTAAAAATTAAAAATTAAAAATTAAAAATTAAAAATTAAAAATTAAAAATTAAAATTTAAAAATTAAAAATTAAAAATTAAAAATTAAAAATTAAAAATTTAAAATTTAAAATTAAAAATTAAAAATTAAAAATTAAAAATTAAAAATTAAAAATTAAAAATTAAAAATTAAAAATTAAAAATTAAAAATTAAAAATTAAAAATTAAAAATTAAAAATAAAAAATTAAAACTTTAAAAATTAAAAATCAAAAATCAAAAATCAAAAATCAAAAATCAAAAATCAAAAATTAAAAATTAGAAATTAAAAATAAAAAATTAAAAGTTAAAAATTAAAAATTAAAAATTAAAAATTAAAAATTAAAAATTAAAAATCAAAAATTAAAAATTAAAAATTAAAAATAAAAAATTAAAAAATTAAAAATTAAAAATTAAAAATTAAAATTAAAAATTAAAAATTAAAAATTAAAAATTAAAAATTAAAAATTAAAAATTAAAAATTGAAAATTAAAAATTAAAAATTAAAAAATAAAAATTAAAAATTAAAAATTAAAACTTAAAAATAAAAAATTAAAAATTAAAAATTTAAAATTAAAAATTCAAAATTCAAAATTAAAAATTCAAAATTAAAATTTTAAAATTAAAAATTAAAAATTAAAACTTAAAAATTAAAAATTAAAAATTAAAAATTAAAAAATTAAAAATTAAAAATTAAAAATTAAAAATTAAAAATTAAAAATTAAAAAATAAAAATTAAAAATTAAAAATTAAAAATTAAAAATTAAAAATTAAAAATTAAAAATTAAAAATTAAAAATTAAAAATTAAAAATTAAAAATTAAAAATTAAAAATTAAAAATTAAAAATTAAAAATTAAAAATTAAAAATTAAAAATTAAAAATTAAAAATTAAAAATTAAAAATTAAAATTAAAATTAAAAATTAAAAATTAAAATTTGAAAATTAAAAATTAAAAATTAAAAATTAAAAATAAAAAATTAAAAATTAAAAATTAAAAATTAAAAATTAAAAATTAAAAATTAAAAATTAAAAATTAAAAATTAAAAATTAAAAATTAAAAATTAAAAATTAAAAATTAAAAATTAAAAATTAAAAATTAAAAATTAAAAATTAAAAATTAAAAATTAAAAATTAAAAATTAAAAATTAAAAATTAAAAATTAAAAATTAAAAATTAAAAATAAAAAATTAAAATTAAAAATTAAATATTAAAAATTAGAAATTAGAAATTAAAAATTAAAAATTAATAATTAAAAATTAAAAATTAAAAATTAAAAATTAAAAATTAAAAATTAAAAACTAAACATTAAAAATAAAAAATTCAAAATTAAAAATTCAAAATTCAAAATTAAAAATTAAAATTTAAGAATTAAAAATAAAAATTAAAAATTAAAAATTAATAATTAAAAATTAAAAATTAAAAGTTAAAAATTAAAAATTAAAAATTAAAAATTAAAAATTAAAAATTAAAAATTAAAAATTAAAAATTAAAAATTAAAAATTAAAAATTAAAAATTAAAAATTAAAAATTAAAAATTAAAAATTAAAAATTAAAAATTAAAAATTAAAAATTAAAAATTAAAAATTAAAAATGTAAAATTAAAAATTAAAAATTAAAAATTAAAAATTAAAAATTAAAAATTAAAAATTAAAAATTAAAAATTAAAAATTAAAACTTAAAAATTAAAAATTAAAAGTTAAAAATTAAAAATTAAAAATTAAAAATTAAATATTAAAATTAAAAATTAAAATTTAAAAATTAAAAATTAAAAATTAAAAATTAAAAATTAAAAATTAAAAATTAAAAATTAAAAATTAAAAATTAAAATTAAAAATTAAAAATTAAAAATCAAAAATTAAAAATTAAAAATTAAAAATTAAAAATAAAAAATTAAAAATTAAAAATTAAAATTAAAAATTAAAAATTAAAAATTAAAAATTGAAAATTAAAAATTAAAAATTAAAAATTAAAAATTAAAAAATTAAAAATTAAAAATTAAAAATTAAAAATTAAAAATTAAAAATTAAAAATTAAAAATTAAAAATTAAAACTTAAAAATTAAAAATTAAAAGTTAAAAATTAAAAATTAAAAATTAAATATTAAAATTAAAAATTAAAAATTAAAAATTAAAAATTAAAAATTAAAAATTAAAAATTAAAAATTAAAAATTAAAAATTAAAAATTAAAACTTAAAAATTAAAAATTAAAAATTAAAAATTAAAAATTTAAAATTAAAAATTCAAAATTCAAAATTAAAAATTAAAAATTCAAAATTAAAATTTTAAAATTAAAAATTAAAAATTAAAACTTAAAAATTAAAAATTAAAAAATTAAAAATTAAAAATTAAAAATCAAAAATTATAAATTAAAAATTAAAAATTAAAAATTAAAAATTAAAAATTAAAAATTAAAAATTAAAAATTAAAAATTAAAAATTAAAAATTAAAAATTAAAAATTAAAAATTAAAAATTAAAAATTAAAAATTAAAAATTAAAAATTAAAAATTAAAAATTAAAAATTAAAAATTAAAAATTAAAAATTAAAAATTAAAAATTAAAAATTAAAAATTAAAAATTAAAAATTAAAAATTAAAAATTAAAAATTAAAAATTAAAAATGTAAAAATTAAAAATTAAAAATTAAAAATTAAAAATTAAAACTTAATAATTAAAAATTAAAAATTAAAAGTTAAAAATTAAAAATTATATATTAAAAATTAAATATTAAAAATTAAAAATTAAAAATTAAAAATTAAAAATTAAAAATTAAAAATTAAAAATTAAAAATTAAAAATTAAAAATTAAAAATTAAAAACTAAAATTTAAAAATTAAAAATTAAAAATTAAAAATTAAAAATTAAAAATTAAAAATTAAAAATAAAAAATTAAAAATTAAAAATTAAAAATTAAAAATTTAAAAATTAAAAATTAAAAATTAAAAATTAAAAATTAAAAATTAAAAATTAAAAATTAAAAATTAAAAATTAAAAATTAAAAATTAAAAATTAAAAATTAAAAATTAAAAATTAAAAATTAAAAATTAAAAATTAAAAATTAAAAATTAAAAATTAAAAATTAAAAATTAAAAATTAAAAATTAAAAATTAAAAATTAAAAATTAAAAATTAAAAATTAAAAATTAAAAATTAAAAATTAAAAATTAAAACTTGAAAATTAAAAATTAAAAATTAATAATTAAAAATTAAAAATTAAAAATTAAAAATAAAAAATTAAAAATTAAAAATTAAAAATTAAAAATTAAAAATTAAAAATTAAAAATTAAAAATTAAAAATTAAAAATTAAAAATTAATAATTAAAAATTAAAAATTAAAAATTAAAAATTAAAAATTAAAAATTAAAAATTAAAAATTAGAAATTAAAAATTAAAAAATTAAAAATTAAAAATTAAAAATTAAAAATTAAAAATTAAAAATTAAAAATTAAAAATTAAAATTAGAAATTAAAAATTAAAAATTAAAAATTAAAAATTAAAAAATAAAAATTAAAAATTAAAAATTAAAAATTAAAAATTAAAAATTAAAAATTAAAAATTAAAAATTAAAAATTAAAAATTAAAAATTAAAAA
>CAVMKG010000267.1:0-55000 GCA_963682025.1 Cordilura impudica | reverse complement strand
ATATTATATTATATTATATTATATTATATTATATTATATTATATTATATTATATTATATTATATTATATTATATTATATTATATTATATTATATTATATTATATTATATTATATTATATTATATTATATTATATTATATTATATTATATTATATTATATTATATTATATTATATTATATTATATTATATTATATTATATTATATTATATTATATTATATTATATTATATTATATTATATTATATTATATTATATTATATTATATTATATTATATTATAATATATTACATTATATTGTATTAATGTTGGTAGGACTATAGTCTTTAGTCACAGCACTATCGTTTAGTATTAGGGGTGTTATGAAATATTTATGAAACTACTATATTTTTCTCAAATTTAAACTTTAGTGGAATATAACTTCTAGGGAACAAAAGGGAACAAGAAACGTATACCCCCCGGAGAAAGGTGAAAGTGTCCTCTCTAACCCTATGTATACTTTTGCACCCGTGATGACCGGTGGGTAGACAATTTTTTCATTTTAATGAAATTACTCTAAAAAATTCAAATTACGATAATTTAAACAGCCCTATAAGTACTCGTATACAATGGTGTATTAAATTTGTGCTTTAGGTATTTTATAGCTTATAATAGTCATTATTTGTTCTATTATACTGTGGAACAAATTCAGGTTAGCAAAAGTTAGGTCGATTTTGAAAGTGAGGGGTAAAAATAGAGGCTAAATTAGAAGACCCGTATCGCGGTGGTTGTTTATGTTAGTTCGAATTTTTTTTTTTAATCGACCTTCGAACGTTGCAGTCAAATGCCGATTTTCAGCATATTGTTTATATGGCTTTTTGGCTATAACTCGTCAACTGATTAATATTTTTTCAATCTGTAAAAGCCAAATTATTGCTAGAGACCTGCGCAACAATCAAAATTTTTAATAAATTGATTTAGAAAATTTTTGTGGTGCTTATGAAGCAAAATGTTGGAAAAATTATTTTTTTTCATGCTTTTTGAAAATATTTTTCACAAAACTAAGTCTTTTTTGCTTTCTGTTTGATCTATAATATGCTTCTCAGTTTCTTCAATAAATTTTATTTGAAAAGAAAACAATCATAACACAAACTTGCGTTTTCCAGCTTAATATTAATTTACTTCTCATTTTTTATGTACCAATTTTGTTCAGTGTTGGTTTTGAAGAAACATTGAAAAAGAAATTATAAAAGTATGGAAAAAAAATATATATTTGAAATGTTAGTTATGAAAAGTTTTAAGTAAAAAAATTAAATAAATTAAATTAATGATTTGGCCAGTTGCCATTTAGCAGGCGGCTGTGGATCAACATCACTGCTCTCTCTAATATCTTGGTCATCGTCATCATCATCAGAAAGGTCGATAATTTCGTCCAACAGATATTCTGGAATTTCATCTTTGTCTTCCCCTTCTTCCTCTTTTTCCTCGTCTTCCTCTTCTTCAAAGGTGTTTTTATACCACCAAAAAATTTCAGCGAGTATTCCATATGGAGATTTCTTTCCTCTGTACCTGAAATGAAAATAGTTTTCAATCGTTAACATGTTTAAATTGTGCACTCTGACTAAGATATTAGAAAAATCTAGGAACTCAAAATATGCACACTCTATAGTCACCTTATTTCAAATGGAAGCGCAGTTTGGTGATAACGTTCGCCTTGCTCATCAGATTCAGTTGGCAACTGTTGAGCGAGTTGATCAATATGCTGATGCAAGAGATGAAGTTTGTAGGACATATTAACCCCAATTTCATCGAAAGCTGAAAACATGTTTGCAACAGCTTGCCTGTAGTTGTCTTTGCGTTCTTTACCCAAAAGTCCTTTAATGACTGCTTTCAATGCGAGCCATGCATTTAATCCTTGGTCGGTCAGAACTTGGTCAACATCTTGACGGCTCATTAGTTTCCGTATGTCGGGACCATTAACAACCCCTTCCTGAATTTTGGCATTACTTAGACTTGGGAAAATGTCTTTTAAGCGGTTGAATACTGCTGGTCTTTTTGCGATACATTTCAAAAAATTTTTAGCAATGCCAAGTTTAATGTGGAGCAACGGCAACAAAATTTTCATTTCAGGAACAAGACTTTTGTGTAGCCTATTGTCTTTAGGCCATTTCCGTCGAATGAGACTATTCCAGTTATGCTGTTCGTACTGGTTTCTTCGTTTAATACCTTCTCCGTATCGTGAATCCCAATCGCACAAAAAACACGGATATTTTGGACGGCCAGATGCTGTTAAGCCTGTAATCAATGAAACTATTTTGAGGGCGCAGCAAATGCGCCACTAGTGTTCGTTATATTTGACTACTTCCAGAATGTGTTTCAAATTATCAAAATTTTCACTTGGGCCAGTGCTATACGCAATCGGAATAGAAGGCATTCTATTTGTCTTGTGCAAAAGCACAACTTTTAAGCTGATTAGTGAACTATCGATGAATAAACGCCAATCATCTTTTTTATAGGTTAACCCTATCGTCTCCATTAACTTTTCAATATCGTTGCAATAAGCGAATTTGGTACCTTTCGCCAGCAAATTATTTCCCTTCAAAAATGAAGCCAGTAGTTCTGATTTTTTCTGAATCAAAACAAATTTGCAACAATTCCATCCAATTGGTTTTGTGTGACTAGGATTGTGTCCTTTGATGTTTCATAGGATGTACCTTCACCAGGGTCGTATTCTGAGAAGAAATCCATGGATGTAGCAGCGGCGGTTGTAGTACTGATATCTGTTTGAAGATCAATACTTCGGTATGTTGGTACTGCAACGAATTCTGAGTGCGGTAATGGTAATTGGACACTTGGCACTGCTACATAAGTTTTATTCTTTGCTTTCCTTCTATTCAAAGATTTATGGTAGTTAATACATCCATAGCAATTTTCTTCTTGGTGCGGGCTGTTGTCTTACCACATCATTGGTATACCAAAAGGCATAGCCTTCTTCTTTTCACTTTTCCATTGCATAAGAGTTGAATAGCAATTAAAGCAGACTTTCTTAGGGGCATAGTTTACGTCAGTGATAAACTCTTGCGAGATATATTGTTTATAGGCTTCCAAAAAAAAAATCACTCGCATTGCCACATTTTTCAACGCTTGCTATGAAACGTCCACAAACATTACAATAATGGTCTATTTTACATTTTAGTTCCGACATTTTTAATACAATATATATTATACAATGTTTTTTTTTTTTGTTATTTTTATGAAACCGATGCACTTAACTTAAATCACTCACAAAATGAAATAAGTTCCAAAAATATTAATAGCGAATTTTATCACGACCGAGCGAAAATTAAAAGACATCAGCTTCGGCTGAGTTTCGAGTCTTAACTGAATCTTCATTTTTGAAATTAGTTCGCTTATACGAAATAAAAAAAAATCGCTACCTGTGCGGTGGTTGAAAACAAAAAAGTTTTTTTACTAATTCCTAATTCTTGGAACTTCCCTTTTTAATTACTTCTACTTAAATCGCTATTTATTTAATGGTTTTGGGATTTTTAATGCAAATTATCGACTAAGACCATTTCCTTTTCAAATGAAATTTATTTAAGAAACTGAGAAGCATATTATAGATCAAACAGAAAGCGAAAAAGACTCAGTTTTGTGGAAAATATTTTCAAAAAGCTTGAAAAAAAATAATTTTTCCAATATTTTGCTTCATAAGCACCACAAATATTTTCTAAATCAATTTTCTAAAAAAATTTCTGATTGTTGCGCAGGTCTCTAGCAATAATTTGGCTTTTACAGATTGAAAAAATATCAGCTAGTCGACGAGTTATAGCCAAAAAGCCATATAAACAATATGCTGAAAAACGGCATTTGACTGCAAACTTCGAAGGTCGATTAAAAAAAATTCGAACTAACATAAACAAACGCCGCGATACGGGTCTTCTTATTTAGCCTCTATTTTCACCCCTCACTCTCAGAATCGACCTAACTTTTGCTAACCTAAATTTGTTCCACAGTGACCTTTCTATACCTTTTTATTTTACCTAACAATGCACTAATGCAAGTGTAAAGAAAACACACACAGGTAATTCATTTGTATAGTGGGTTTTTTATATATTATTTTAGGAAGTAATGGCATTTTCTTATCTTTTTTTTTACCTATAAACATAGTATGATGGCTTATGAGAAGGCTTATAAGAAAGCGACATTTGAATACAAACTCAATTGCTCTAATATATTTCAGCAATCAGTCGCAAATAAAAATATTCAGAAAAATATGGAGAGCTTCAGAAATAAATAAAATTGCCGAAGAGTATTTTAGAAACAAAAAACAGGAAGATGTTCTTAGTTACGTTAAAATAAAATTACACTTAAATTCGTGTAGTACCGAAATATCAGAGGAGGCTCAGGAAAAAAGGAATAAGGATTAGAGATTTTATAGAGAGCACAATACTAGAAAAATTTCACGAAATTCCACAAATGAAGATCTGTTTAATATATTATTCGCAACGTCAGATCCGTTCATCTCCAGTATTCGAAATCAATGGAAAGTGGAACATCGGGATTTAGATGAAGAAGTCAAAAAACTACTAAAGAACAGTAATAACACAGAACAAAATATGGAATATTTGCAATCAATATTTGAGTCAAATGAATAATATTTATAATTGCCTTTTATTGTTATTTAAGTACGAAAAACATAGTATTAGTAAAAAAAATAATAATAAACGGAAACTACCATTGTTACAAATGCAATTAAAATCTATTGCAGTTTTTATTTTTAAAATGTTTTTTAAAATTATCAAATTTGACAGCAAAAAATAATAAATTTTTCTGTAGTAATAGCAAGATTTTTAGATAATATTATTAACGTTTTTTTTAAGTGTAAATATAAATTTGCAAATTTGTCAGCAAAAAATTTTTAATTTTTCAGTAATAATAGCAAAATCTCCAGTTGATTTTACGATTTTTTTTAGTGTAAAAATTTTTTTGAGTGTAACATTAAAAAAATCCCATTATTACAAAAAAATGTTAATAATTATTATTTAAAACCAAATACTACATTTTTTTATAATTAAAAAAATAATAAACACATATTTCACTCTAAAAGTTAAAAAAAAAAATCAAAAGTTCAACTATGACCTAGAATTCCTTAAAAAGTCCTCAATCAATTTTAATGTAATTAAAACTGAGTCAAGCTGTACTAAATATCTATCCATTAGAAACAATTATTTAAATATTTTGATCGGTTCAAAAATTTTGGCCAATGAAAACCGATTTTCAGCCACTGTGCGCCGCTTAAACTTTTCATTTAAACCTGTCCAGTCTGAACATCACAGTCTTCTCGATCCTGATTTAGTTTGGTTATTGACATCTCCTTCGATGTTATGATCTTTGCTTTTATCTCTGGATAATCTACCATTTTTATTATAACATTTTGAAAATATATAGGTTTGCATCCTATAGTTGAATGAATCGTATGAAACATTATTACTTTATAATTTTTGTTTTCTACAGTGTCTATATCTCTATCGAGATCATGTCTAAGTAGACGAAAAAGTTTTCTACCGCTACTCGATACGATTTCTTTCCAAAGCCAAAAAAGAAACCAGCAGCGAAATCAACAGCTGAACCTAGTAACGCCAAGAAAGGATTGGCTAAAAAAGCAGCAAATAAATGCGACAAATAAGCTGAATGAAAGACTGGATTTTTAAAAAGTGACGAAACTTAAATACTTCAACAGCTACAATAAATTAAGTATAAAAATAGTTATGATATAAATGGATCAAATGTGGTTATTATTATTATTATATATTAATTTAATTATTGTTACAAATAAATAAAAAAAATCAAATTTTCAACATTTCTATAGAAAAAAGTGATGTTTTTTAAGAGGTTAACATATTGTGGGTATAACAGTATTGAGGGTATGAAATTTTAGTTAGGTATGTTACATACCGTCAGAAAGCCTAATTTGTCTAGTTTCTCAGTACATTCTTTATTTTTAAGGTTTTAGAAACACTTACACACTAATAGGAAAAAATTCAAATTAGTGCATATGGTAAAAATTTAAAAACCATTGTCTTGAGTTAGAGAACATTTTTTTTTTTTGATAGATATCCCACTCGCATCCCACTAAGTGACCAAAAAGCTCTTAAAGGAAAAAACCTAAGCTTTCTTTTGAGAAAAAAAAATTTCTTTTTGAAAAATAAGTCAAAAAAATTTCTGATTTTGCAAACACAAGTCAGAAATTTTTTTTTATTTTTTTTAAATTTTTTTTTCCGAAAGACTGAAGAAATTGCTATCTAAACTTTTTGGGACAAATTTTGCAAAGAACAATAGGTAAAAATTTACATGGATGAGAAACAACACCTATTTGGTCAAAATGTTAAATTTTTACCCCCTCTAACTGAGGGAGTTCTGGACCGATCTCGTTAAAAAATTGTGCCTAAACTACTATCTAACAGGACTAACCCTGGTTTAAGTTTCATCCCGATCGGAAGACATCGGTTTCAAAAATTGGATCACTTGACATGAAACGTCCGATATATGTATATAAATAAATATTAAATATAAATATTGTTAATCCAATAACACCACTAAGTAGACAGTGGAAATCCACTTAAAATCAAAGAACGTAATGATTATATTGAAAATGCAGTTTAACGATCTATATGCAAAACTGGATTATAATATTTCATCATTATATAATTCAAGTTTTTCTTCTCGTACACTCTGTTTAATAATAAGTGCTAGAGGTAGCTTATTAGACTTGAATGCAAAGTCCTTCAAAAATAACGTTTCACTTCATCGGTGTTTGCCCTATATACAAAGAATTTAGAATACAATATTTTGGTAAATCCATATTAAATTTAAATGAAGTTATATGGATACTAAATGGCTTAAACTTTTTCTCCCTGTATAAATATATAGAAGTTTGTTTAAGATATAGAAGATTTATTTCAAATGAATTTGGTTTTTAATCTTCCATGAAAATGTAAACTTACCTCGATATTTTTATTAAAAATTATAACAAATCATTACTATGTAAATGAAAGTTATTTGCCTATAATAGTGCCAATCTGACTTACAACAATTATGTTATGCCATATATAGATTTAGATATTAATCATATTGTAAATGAATTAAATTAATTAATTACGTACATACAAAATCTATTAATAAAATAAATTAAAATATATATAATTATTATTATATATTTTTTTTATAGAAATAAAATAGAAATATAAATGATAGATAAAAACAATTACATTTAATTAATTATGCGTGAAATTAAAATAGTTCTTTCTTAAATTTCTGGGCGTTGCTTATAAATTGAATGGACGAGGGTAGCATGTTCCAAAGACGAATTGAATAAATATAAAACTGCTACTCAGATATTAAGCTTCTTACTCGTATGTAAATGATATCATTGGATCTTGTTGAATGTGTAAATAGTAAACTTTCGAACAAGTAAAACGGTTCACGTGTATATATAAATTTGTGTAGGAGTATTAGCATTCTTATTTTCATTAAATCAGTAAGAGTCACCCCATATAGTTTTTTTTTTTTTTTTGGAATACTGAGATGTAAGGTCCTATTTTTTAAAATTAAAAACATATCTTAATATTGCATTGTACGTTGATATTAGTTTTTTTTTTCTAATAAAATCGCAACTTGCATATATTTCACATCCGTATAATAGAGTTAGTATTAAGTAGGTTTTTGCTACTAAAATTCTAATCTTAAGTGTTATAATATTATGGGCGTTCCACAGTGTATAAGTTTTCCGTGTAGCAGCATTTATATGGTCAGACCATGTGAGAGTGCAAAAATAGTGATACCAAGATTTTTAGCTATTAATTCACTTTCTATTTTTTGAGCATTAAGAGCAGTATAGCTATGTATGTTCTAGATCACTTTTCTATTACAGTTTGATGCATCAAGCCGTTTAGGATGCAAAACTGTTTTTTAGGGCTGCCAACACTATATTTTAGCAAAGTCACAAACCTCAATGCAGTTTTGATGCAGTTTGATAGTTTTGATACTGTTTGAATCACCCATTAATTACTATTATTCGTGTTCAGAAACCTAAATGCAGTTTTTACACAGTTTGGGAGTTTTTTTCTGTTCGAATCGCCCATTAGCTATTATTATTATTAACGTTTAGAAACCTAGTATACAGTAGAGGTGATTGAAATTATTAACTGTTCTTTTCTTTTTTTTTAATAACTGTTTTATTTGAAATTACAATTCTTACATTTAGATATATAATAGTAGAAATATATTAGTTTTTTTTGCTTCTTCTTCTTTCCTTTCTCTATCCATACACGAACAAGTGTGTGGTCCACATATAATACTTTAATTTGACCAAACACAATCCTCATAATATTCACCATATTTATTTTATATTTTTTTTTCAAATTTTTTATATGTTCCAGGTGTAATTGAATATTAATAAGTTTGTTTTTATATTTTAGAGCTGACAGTATTTTTCTCATTTTCAAAACCCATTTTTTAGGTTTATTTCAGAAAATATTCGTTTATTCAAGTCTATATGTTTCTTCTATAGAATTATCCCAATATATTTTAGCTTTATTAAGTAACTTTAAATACATTTTATATATTCTTTTGAGGTTTTTTAGAGATGACGACATATTTCATTCACAAAACCCATTTTTTTAGATTTATTGGAGAAAATATTAGTTTAAGTCTATATGTTTCTTTCTATTGAATTATTCCAATATATTTTATTTTGTTTCTTATTAAGTTTAATTATAACCAATTTTAACACCACTTTTCAGGATTGAATATTTACTTACTAAATTTGTAAACACATCAGACCAAATTTTTATTTTTTTCAAATATTAACGATCAAATCTTTATTTTTTTCAAATATTAACGATTTTCAAACAATTTTTTATATCTGCTTTTCAATTTCTTTTTAATTTAAGTTTTCAGATTTCAGGTTTTCAATTTTTAACTCAAGTTTCTAGTTTTTAAGTTTTAATTTAAGTTTTTAAATTTTTAGATTTCAATTTTTAGTTTAAATTATTATAGATAGGTGTCCTTCAGTTAGTTCCTGTAGTTGTTTTTCATTAATATTTTAGATATTTCATTCTTTTTATTAACTCTGAATATTCAACTGTCTTTCAGTTAGTTCCTATAGTTGTTTATTCAAAATATCTTTGAAATCATATTTCACATAATCAAATTTTTTAGCTATTTTTTTATTTTCAGGTGTCTTTCAGATAGTTACTTTAGTTCTTCTTCATTTCCAATATATTTTAGCTTTATTAAGTAAAAATATAGCCGTTGACTTTGAATTTAAATACATTTTATATATTCTATTAAGGTTTTTTAGAGCTGACAACACATTTTTCATTCACAAAACCCATTTTATTAGATTTATTTGAGAAACTATTTGTTTATTCAAGTTTTTCCTCTTAAGTAAAAATATATCAGTTAGCTTTGAATATAAATACATTTTATATACACTCCGGTTCACTTATTTTAAGGCACTAAAAATTCCATATTCAGCAGCCTGTATCTTTTGCAATTTTTAACCGATTTCAGAATTTTAAAATGGAAATGGAAGCTAGACATCTTGAGATATAAAAAAATCATGACAATAGTGGTTTCTGAACTAAAGAACTTTTTTTGAGCAATTTATAAAAAAAATCCAAAAATGTGCTATTTTTTGGGTCACTTGAATAAACCCACTTTATAATTTTTTTTATTACTTTTAAAGTAAGCGATGATTTTTTTTTGTCTTAATTTACCTTGTTTTATAAAATTTTCTTATTCTTATAAAGTGTTTTAAAAAAAAATGTATTTTTTGTCTTAATTTATCTTGTTTTATAAAATTTTCTTATTCTTATAAAGTGTTTTAAAAAAATTTATTTTTTGTCTTAATTTATCTTGTTTTATAAAATTGTGTTATTCTTATAAAGTGTTTTAAAAAAATGTGTTTTTTGTCTTAATTTATCTTATTTTATAAAATTTTCTTATTCTTATAAAGTGTTTTAAAAAAATGTATTTTTTTGTCTTAATTTATCTTGTTTTACAAAATTTTCTTATTCTTATAAAGTGTATTTTTTTTTGTCTTAATTTATCTTGTTTTATAAAAATTTATTATCTGATAGTGTTTTAAAAAAATTTTTTTGTCTTAAATTGTTAATTCAATCTATTTTAAGATTTTAATTCAGTTGAATAATAATATTTTTTAATATTTTTCTTTTCTCTTTTTCTTTTTTTTTTCGTCAATGATATGGTAATTCTTTCTATATTGTCCCAAAAAAAAAATTTTTTTTTAAGTATTTTCTTTTTACAATATCATTAATTTTCAATTTTTGAGGATTACTAATTATGATGTTATATATTCTATTTTTCTTTCATTTTATTCTTCTATTGGAGTTTCGTACTAATATTCATATATTTTATCACTGTACTATTTCAGTGAGAATTTATTCTATTTATTATATCTCCATAAGTATTATCATTATTTATTTTCGTAATTTTAATATAAGTTTCTCCATAAATGTTCCTCAGAACAAAGGTTTTTCACTTTTATTGCTTACGACGCGTGTTGCCTTATCATTGTTGCCTTATCATTCATTGCATATTCTCATAATAAATATTAGTTTCTTCAAAACGAACCTGAATTCGCAGAATTATTACTGAATCTTGCTACCCTTTCCATTATATCGGATATGTAGTTTCTTCACATCGAATCTCAATTCGCAGATTTATTGCTACATCCTATGTGCACATTATTTTATTTTCATTTTATCCCCATATTTCATTTACTCTTAATAATATTATATCTGCTTGTTTATCTTCTTATTTACGTCATTTCCATTAATTTTATTATCCTCGTTATTTACCTATATTTCCTGACGTCACTAATCGATGTACATACACACATTCTGGAGTGATCCATTCCACTAGGTGTTGTCATCTTTTCTACGTTCTGTATTAGTCCGTCAGCACCAGCATATTAAAAAAATTTCTTTTTCTTCTTTTGTTTTACTTTTACCATTGTCATTGCCAATATGATTATAATTAAAAATATTATTTTCCTATAAATTTTCCTTTATTTATGGGCTTACTAAACATAGAATTATTTTATTTATTTTCAAAAAAAAAATCTTTTTAACATTCATGGTAATTAAAAAGGTAATTAAAAAGAAATATTATTTTTTTTTAAATTATTACAATTCTAATCTAAGTTTAATTTCATAATTATGTTTTAACAATATTCTTGCACGGTTTATTTTAAAATTTCAATTTAATTTTATTTAAAATTTCTAAAAATTTCAATATAATTTACTTTAAAATTTTTAATTACTTTAAAATTTAATTTAATTTTATTTAAAATTTCTGTTTAATTTACTTTAAAATTTCAAATTAAAATTTAATTTAATTTACTTTTAAAATTTAATTTTATTTAAAATTTCTATTTAATTTATTTTAAAATTTCTATATTAGAAAAATTTAAATTTTGAATTATTAATTTATCTGTGTTCAGTCCATCCTTTTTCTGTTAATTTCTTTAGTTTTTGTATTAATTTCTTCTTTTGTAATCCAACGCATATATTAATAACCCTTTGTAGTTCTTGGCATTCTTTCTGGAATTTTCTTTCTATTCCGCCTCTTTTTTTTGGTTTGAAAGTTGTTTCTTTTATAGACTCCTTAAAGGCTATTGTCTGTTTTTTATGTTTCTCTTGTGCTTCTCTATATTGTTCTATTGTAATTCGCTTAGGTCCAGCTATTTTCGGTGTTGGAATGTATTCAGGTATGTTGTCATCACAATTCCCTGTTGATGAAGGCACGTATTCCATTTCATGTGTTAACAATTTTTCCCATTTGCTAAATATGTTGTCTATCTCGTTTTTAGTGGTCATTTTGAAGTATCTCTTCGAATACGATATAGTAGTATGTCTAAAATTTTTCATGATCTATTTATTTTTCAGGATTTATTAGTATTTCCCAAATTTTTCATTTTTTTTTTTTTTTTATTAAAATAAAGATTCAAGCGGATATACGCAGGATTATCAGAGGATCGTCCGTAGGATCGTTCTCAAGTAGAAGAATGTAATGTTAAGGAAAGTTATGTAATGTTAATTAAAAATGTAATATAAAAGGATTGTAAAGGATTCGCAGGATCGTTGCAGTAATTCAAAAGAAAATTTTCGAAGGATCGTTCCAGGATTGTTCCAGGATCGCCATGTAATGAAACGTAAAGGATGTAATGTTAAGGAAAGTTATGAGTATTATCTGAGCACACCTGCCGATCTTATATGAGCATTAAAATGCCCTGTGCTTTGAATTATTAAAACTAACTGTTTAGCTTAGTTAAGTTTTTACAATTAATCTTTATTCTATAATTTACAGTTCTTATATACTAAAACGTTTCTGCTGAATAATTATAATAAACAAAATGTGTTCCTACGTCATTATTTGTATTGGTTAACAGAACATTAACTATACAAATAATTTTGTTTATTGATGAGTGTGCAAACGTTTGCCCATTCTGTTTGTTGTGATCAACGAACATTGACTTTTACGGAATGTGTAAACGCTTGCATATATGCATATTATATTTTTCTCGTGTACGTTGACACTCATAATTATACATATACTACACTGCTTTATAGTTTATTCTCTTTTCATTGGGTACATTTATTATGTGGAGCATCTCTAGCATCAGTCTGCGAGAGTAATGTTGTTCTTGTTGTAAAATTTTAACGTTTTCAAAATCCGCTGTGTGTCTATTCATTATGCAATGTTCTGCTAACGCTGTCTTTTGTTGGCATTCGTTGTTATTTCGTTTTTGGTCTGATTTGTGAGCGGAAACCCTTGTCTTCAGTTTTGATTTTGTTGTACCAACATATGACATGTTGCATACGTTGGATCCGTCGCATTTACATTTTATTTCGTAAACTAAATCTGATTTCTCGCCGTCGTTGATTTTACTCTTTAATTTACTAAACAGTTGGCCAACATTTGTGTTACTCCTTATAGCAATTTTAATTTTGTTTTTGTCGTATATATTAGTTCCTCTCATTGCTTTGTTTAAACCCGCTGAGTTAATAAATGTTTTGTATATAAGTTTTGGTCGCTCCATGTTCGTTGTCGTTGCCACAATGTTTTTGATGTGTAAACATCTATACGCGCAGGGGGGTTAATTTCTATTTCACAATACAATCACAAAAACAGTGTAACACGTAATAGGTGAGAGCTGACACTTAACGCTGTGTGACTTATGATTGTATTGGTGAAAAAATTATGATATAACATTGTTTTTTTATGCCACTTTTTTAAAAGCGTCATCTATGTATCACTTATTTACGTTTATATTGGGATATTTTTAACGTTTTACAGCAAAGGGTTGTTGAATAAGCTGAAACAGTTTTTGGTATAAGTGATACATAGATGACGCTTTCTGTTTGATTTGAAAAAATGATAAAAAAAATCTTTAATTTCTAGATGTTTACACATCTTCCCTGTGATCGGACTAACATGATTTTTGTTTTTGTTTTTTCATTTTTTATTTTTCATTTTTAATTTTTTATTTTTTATTTGTTATTTTTAATTTTTAATGTTTAATTTTTAATTTTTAATTTTTAATTTTTAATTTTTAATTTTTAATTTTTAATTTTTAATTTTTAATTTTTAATTTTTAATTTTTAATTTTTAATTTTTAATTTTTAATTTTTAATTTTTAATTTTTAATTTTTAATTTTTAATTTTTAATTTTTAATTTTTAATTTTTAATGTTTAATTTTTAATTTTTTATTTTTAATTTTTAATTCTTAATATTTAATTTTTAATTTTTAATTTTTAATTTTTAATTTTTAATTTTTAATTTTTAATTTTTAATTTTTAATTTTTAATTTTTAATTTTTAATTTTCGTAAAATTGTGTTATATTTGTTTTTACAGCTTTGTCGTTTCCTGATGATGAAGGCCGAAGGCCCTCGAAAATTTGAATACAAATAAAAACAAAGATTTTTTATAAAACCTGACCTAGAGCCTTTTTACTTTTAAAAAATAAAATCAAAATTATAACACTTGAGGTCACTGGAATATCCAAAACATACCATCTAAAATAATCTTTCTTAAATGGTCTTTAGCGAGCTTAGGAAAACAAAAATTTTATACGTAAAGGGTTTTTCAATAAGACCGCTACAACAGTTTTTTTAAATAAAACAAAAACGGTTTTGGATATTAATGAAATTCTTTATTCCTGTGAAAGTACATTCGATTCCATTATGTATGGAAATCGACCTCTTTTGCATGGCCACCACGGGCACGCTTGCAGAAGTCCAGACGCTGAACCCAATTTTCGACGGTTTTCAAGCATAAATCGGCCGATACTTTTGCAATTTCACGTTCGATATTCTTACGAAGTTCATCAATCGTCGCTGGCTTGTTGGCATAGACCATAGACCTGACGTAGCCCCACAGGAAATAGTCCAACGGCATCAAATCGCACGACCGAGGCGGCCAATCGACTGGACCATTTCGTGGGATAACACGTTCTTCAAACTTGGTTTCCAATAAATTGATTGTGACATTCGCTGTGTGGCTTGTGGCGCCGTCCTGTTGGAAACATGTCCTCCAAGTCCATATCATCCAATTGGGCCAAAAATATTCGGTTATCATTGAACGGTAGTGATTCCCATTCACAGTCTTGATCATCAAGTGCCAGGTTATACGACGTGTAAGACAGTTTATCTTGAATTGTGCTCCGTGTTTTTCGCCAATAACTTTTGTATTAAAGAATTTATAATTTTGTGTTTAATGCTAAAAAATTTGTTTAATTATTTCTGGTTTGTCAAAAAAAAAAAATCAATTTAAAAAGCTTATTTTAAAGTCCGCATTTTTTAAATATTTGTTTTTAAAAAAATAATTTCTTTCTTCAATATAGGAAATTACCAACAATAAACAACTAAATTGTCAAATTCATAACATTTTACAACAATAAAATACACTAAACAGAAATTACACTTACTCAAAAGAACACTTAGAAAAAGAAAATACAAAAGAACACAATAGCAATATTTCAAATAACTTAAATCAAGTGCTATGTTCTTGTTTTAAAAATTACTAACAATAAGCCAATAAATTCGAAACATTTTTCAACAACAAAATATACTTAACAGAAATAACACTTACTCAATAGAACATTGCATAAAAAGAAAACACAAAAAAAATCCAATAGCAAAACCAAACAAGAACAATAACAATTCCTAATAAACAAAAAGTGCTGCCAGTTATTTAAAAAATCTAAATCCCCAATAAAACTAAATTAAATCCCTTAAAATGGCATGTTTAAAAAAAGGCTGTTCTTTGGAAGGTCATGACGAGAGAATGATGAGTTGCTGGCTTTGTCTTGGTGTATGTCACTTTAAATGCAGTGGCTTATCTGGTTTAGTAGCCGAATCTGTATCGAAGCATAAAAACTTGCATTGGCGCTGTAATGACTGTCAAGAAATTGGCGCTGATTTTTACCGCTTTTTCCAAAGCACTAAAAACAATTTTTTGCAAATTCAAAACTATTTTGCTAATTTATCCGGGCAAATAAACTCTTATGGAAAGCTTTTCGATTATTTCAAGTCATTGGATGGACTCCAATCACCTAAATTATCATCTCCAAATCGCCGTAAGTCACCCGGATTCATGAATAGAGAAAACCCTGATAATACTACTGCTTCTTCGATCCATACAACTCTGAATTCTGCAAATATTCTTACGACAATTACTTCTCATTTGATGCCTCAAAATGCTGTCCTACCATCTTTTAATAAAGCATCATCGATACTTACAACTGATAATCCACAATCTTTTACAAATACTGCTCCTTTGATGTCTAAAACTGCAATGCTACCATCTTAAAATAATATGTCCTTGACGCCTACAACTGCTATTCCACCATCTTTAACTAATGAAGAGGCGTTACCGAGACAACTAAAAGTAATACCGCCAAAAAAATCTATTTTTTTTCGCGTCTTTCTTCGGATACCTCCACTGATGACATTAACTTTTATATAAACTCTAAACTAAATAATAAAGCTGATGTTATGATATATAAATTTTCCTATTCCGTACCAAGAAGGATTACATCTTTTAAAATAACCGTTCCGTTCGATCTTTATGAGCAAATCGTTAACCCTGGTTTCTGGCCTGTGAATACTTTAGTTCGTGAATATGAATTTAAAGAAAATCCACGGAGAAACAACATTGCTGAGCTTCCGCCCCGACATCGAATAAATGAATTTCAACATTAATTAAAAAAACTAGATTCTTTACCCGTTGAACGACTAATCATTATGTATCAGAATGTTCGTGGTTTAAATACTAAATTTTAGTTAACAGTTATGATTTTAATTTTCATGTTATCATCTTTACTGAGACATGGCTGAAAGATAATGTTTTTAATTCTGAGTTACTATGTAACAATTATCAAATATATAGATATAACAGAAACGATCGTAATGGTGGTGGTGTTTTAATTACTGTGTCATGCCTGTTTGCTTCCGAATCTTTTCAATCTGAATCTTCTCCAAATATTGAGTTTGTCAGTGTAATGATAAAGCTTAATTATAAAATCATTTTCATAACCTGTTCGTATATACCTCCTAATTCTCCCGAAGAAATATACCTTGAACACGTTCAGGCCATCAAATCAGTTGCTCAACGTGCTAAACCTGAGGATTTAATTTTTGTTGTTGGAGATTTTAATTTACCATCTATAATATGGAAAAATTCGCCTGATGCTCCGGATTTTATTCCAATTAGATCTAATAACTGTGATGATTTAATATTGAATGAGATAGTTGATCTTAGTCTTTACCAGATGAATGGCGTATTTAATAAATACGGTAAACTGCTAGATCTGGTATTTACAAATAATCCAGAAGATTGTATAATAACTCGCTCTGATCCTATCACCTTGCCGGAAGATCGCTTTCATCCAACTATTGAAATTAGCTGTGTTTTGCCTACTTTTGGTGGATCCAATATTCGTATTAATAAAGATAAAGTTTTATTTTTTAAACAAACCAACTATAGCAAATTGATTGATCTAATTTCTAACACTAACTGGAATGATTTGTTGTGCCATACTTCTATTGATTTAATGGTGGAGGTCTTTTATAGAACTATGTATTCTTTTATGGATGCATGCATCCGAAAGCGTTCTATCTACAAACGAACTGGCCCGCCTTGGAACTCAAAACAACTATCAAGATTAAAAAATTTGAAGAACAAGTATTATAAAAAGTATACAATTTTTGGTTCTCTTGTATTTTTTGAAAAATACTCCATTCATCGTGCCGAATATAATATTCTTAACAATTGTTTATACAAAAACTATCTAAACAAAATGAAGGAAGATTCCAATCGTGATCATAAAGCATTTTGCAACTTTGTTAATTCAAAAAGAAAAACTACTGGTTATCCATCTGTAATGAAATTTAACGATATCGAATCTAGTGATGATACTATAATAAGTAATATGTTTCCAGACTTTTTTGCTAGTACATATTCTGTTGCTCAATATTGTTCCAACAGCTATTCATCTATACTAATATAATAAAGAGGTAATGTGTGTTTGTTTGTTTGTTTGTTTGTTTGTAGGGGGTAATCTCCGTAACTAGCCATCTGATCTTCCTGAAATTTTCACAGAGTCTTACTGCGGATATGGGAAGTGCTATTGGCTATAATTTTTTTAATATTTTTAGTGGGCGTGGCACCTCCCACACAAAGTAAATTTTTAATATCATATACATATATTGAGTATTATGATAAGGAGCGCTTTGCAAATTTGTGTGAGGTCACCTATTGTTAATATTAGTAGCCACGCCGGAAATGGGCCGGATCGGAGAAATGGGCGTGGTACCTCCCATACAAGTAATAATTCAATGTTATATATCTCGAGTACTATGATAGAGAGAGTTTTTCAATTTTTGTCTGATGTCACCTATTATTAATGTGAGCAGTCGGACAAAAAATGGGCAGTATCGGACCAATAGGCGTGGTACCTGCCATACAAATAAAATATATAATGCCATATATCTGGAGTACTGTTATTGTGAGAGTCTTGGGACTTTGTGTAAACCCATAAGTTATTCATATGATTAGTTAGACAACAAATGGGCGTGATCGGAGCAGTGGGCGTGGCACCGCCCGTACAAAGTAAATATATGATATCATATAACTGGTGTACTAATAGAGGGAAGCTTTGGCACTTTGCAAGACACCATCAGATCTTAATATGAGTAGTCAGATAAAAAATTGGCGGGTTCACAACAATGGGCGTGGAACTCCCCATGCAAAGTAACTATTTAATTTCATATATTTAGAGTACTGTAAAAGAGAGAGCTTTGTGGCTTTGCGTGAGCCCATAGGTTCTTTGTGTGATTAGTCGAACAAAAAAATGGGCGTGATCGAAGCAGTGGGCGTAGCACCGCCCATGTAAAGTAGATATCTAATATCATATAATTGGGAAAGGCTCGACATTTTGCACGAGTCCATCAGATATTAATGTGGGTAGTCCAATAAAAATTGGGCGGGATGGGATAAGTGGGCGTGGCACCTCCTATATCAAAAATATGATGTACTACGAAAGCAACAGTCTTTTGACAAGTACATTAGTTATCAATGTGATTTGTCGTGGAAAATATATCGTCAAAATCAAAAATCGCCAAACCCAAAAATCGCGAAAAATAAAAATCGCCCAAAAACAAAAATCTTCAAAATCAAAAATGGGCAAAATCAAAAATCGCTAAAAAAAATAAAAATTGCCAAGTGATATTTTAAGTTAAAAGCCAATAGTTGAGTGGTGCCAGATCTAATTTGGAAAATCCATGTTCTTCTCATGGGCAGCTACATGTACCTCCAGGGCAGGAACGCCGAAAAATCTGATAATTGTTGTACCGAATTAAAAAAACAAAAAACATTTTATATCAGCAAGTATCAAAATAAATGAATCTATACTAATGATCTATACTTAGCATAATAAAGAGGTAATGTGTTTGTTTGTTTGTAGGAGGTAATCTCCGTAACGACTTATCTGATCTTCCTGAAATTTTAACTGATTCTTACTGCGAATATCGGAAGTGCTACAGGCTGTATTTTTTTAATATTTTTAGTGGACGTGGCACCTCCCATACAAAGTAAATTTTTAATATCATATATATTAAGTACTATGATAGAGAGAGCTTTGAAAATTTATCTCAGGTTATCTATTATTAACGTGAGTAGTCAGACAAAAAAGTGGGCGGGATTGGACGAATGCGCATGGCACCCTTTACAAACTTAATATTAAATGTGATATATCTGAATAACTGTGTTAGTGAGAGCCTTGGGACTTTGCGTGAGCCTTTTCATAACAATTCGGAAGGGCGGGGGAGGGGGAGGGTGTAGCGAAGCACACCGGGTTACATCTAGTATCTAATAAACACAAATCAAGCTATATCTTTTCCCCTAATTGATAAGGCAGAACTTGTTAATAGCCTGAAGAAACTTAAAATTTCATTTACTGATGGACCTGATGGAGTACCTAGTTCTATACTCAATTATTGTGCTACTTCCTTGACAACACCACTGACTCTGTTGTTTAATGCGTCAATAAAAAAGGTTTATTTTCCAAAATTTTGGAGAGCTTCTTACATCATTCCATCATTTTAATCTGGAAATATATTGGATGTTTCTAATTACCGTGGTATTGCTAAACTTAGTGCAATCCCTAAGCTTTTCGAGAAATTTATTACAGATTTTTTGTGCTATCACTCATCGTCAATTTTGTCACCATTTCAACACGGATTTCGGAAAGTATGCTCTACCATTACAAATATGCTTCATTTTACGACAATAATTAACGATTGTTTTGTCAAGAAAAAACAACCAGATGCAGTATACACCGATATTATTAAGGCTTTCGATAAAGTAAACCATAACCTTCTACTGATCAAATTGGATTTATTAGGTTTAACACCATTAAGCCTTAAATGGATAAAATCATATCTTTCTGAGGGAACACAACGTGTAATGTATTACAATATGTCATCTAAAGATATTACTGTGTTCCTCAAGGCGGCCATCTTGGACCAATTTTTTTCTCCCTTTTCATCAATAATCTTCGAAAAGTGATAAATTTTTGCAACGTTTTAATGTACGCTGATGATTTTTTTAAGTTACTGTCAACATAATGATCATATGCATCTTCAATCAGATCTCAACAATTTCTTTTCGTGGTGTAACCGTAACCTAATGGAACTAAATTTGAAAAAATTTAAATGTATGCGTTTTTCTAGAAATAATGTTTTTCCTGCTAACTACTTTTTGGGCGGATATCAGCTAGAACTCGTTGATACTTTTCTAGATTTAGGGATTCTACTTGATCCTAAATTTAAATTTGTATCTCACGTGACCATGACAGTTAATAAAGCTAGATGTACACTCGCCTTTATTAAAAGATGGGCAAAAGAATTTATTGATCCTTACATAACCAAACAACTTTTTACATCTCTTGTAAGATCTATTTTAGAATATGGGTCAATAATATGGGATCCCTTCTATAACATTCATATTCAACGAATCGAGTCTGTACAGAAACAATTTCTACTCTTTTGCTTACGTGGCTTACCTTGGAATTCTGCAATTAATCTGCCTTCATACGTTGATCGACTTAAATTAATAAAATTACCTACTTTGGAAAGCCGTAGGACGATGCTAAAAGTAACATTTATGATCAACCTAATTAATGGTGAACTCTGTTCTGACTTTCTTGTCAGCAATATAACTTTTAATGTTCCTCAACGAGTATCATGCCAATTCCAACCACTCTTTGTTAAATCTTTTCAAACCAACTATGATCTAGCTTATCCTTTTAGAAGAATTTGTTGTGATTATAATAATCTTTATCAATTAATTGATTTTTCGTTGAACACTGATGTAATTAAGCATAATATCATTATTTTCTTAAATTCCTAACTATTTGTTTTTATTTGAAATCATTTAATTGTTTCAATATATGTACATGTGTAATTATATCATTTATACAGGTCTGTAAGGATTTATTCCATTGATCTAATAAATAAATAAATAAATCACGGAAGAAGTACGGCCCAATGACGCCGCCGGCCCATAAACCGCACCAAACCGTAATTTTTTCGGGATGCAAAGATGACTCATGGAGTACGTGTGGATTGCTGTCTGACCAATAACGCGTATTTTGTTTATTGACGAAGCCATCCAGCCAGAAATGAGCCTCCTCGCTGAAAATGATTTTTCGATGAAAATCCGAATCATTTTCAAGTTGTTGCTCACCCCAATTCACGAACATACGACGCTTCTGGTGGTCAAGCGGCTTCAGTTCTTGCGTCAATTTGATCTTGTTAGGATGTAGGCCAAGGTCTTGTCGCAAAACTCGCCACAACGACGTCACAGAGATGCCCAACGCTTGAGAATGACGTGTGAGAGACACATTTGGGCTTTCTTCAACTGATGCCTCAGCGGCAGCAATATTCTTGACACTACGGGCACTTCTTTGTCTCACTGGCACGGGAACATTTTGTACTGTGCCTGTGGATTCAAATTATTCCACTAGACGCTCAATTGTTGATCTGCTAGGACGATTATGACGACCATAAATTGGACGTGGCGCTCTTAACGTTGAGGCCACTGACTCCGAATTTCGGTAGTTATTAATTTTGACTCGTTGTTGGCTCTTATATCTTTCAATCATGAAATGGCAAACCTTACTGAAGAGAAATGTCAAAAAAGCGGCAAGAAATATGGCGTCATTTGCTGTCCCTGTCTTTCTACTTTTGTAGCGTCCATGTTGAAAAACTCTTTAGTTAAAGTTAAGTTTTTAATGTAATTCTTTCTATCCAAATTATAAAAGTTTCCTACAAAATATCTACAAAATTAATTAAATTTACTAAAATTTAAATATATTTCTATAATAATTTAAATATATTTCTATAATAATTAAATGAACTGAATTTTAAACAAAGAACACAATTATGAAAAATTCTTTATTTTCATTTTTGTAATAGTTTAAGTTAAAGTTCTTTAAATAAATTTCATCAATATTCATAGTTTGTGGAAAGAATTCATGACGAAATGATTAAAATTGAAATGTGTAGAGTGGGAATTAAGTATAATAAACCTATTTATGTTGGGTTTTTTTTCATTTCAAGAGAAATCTAAAATGGAAAATGTATGATTTTCATTATGATTATATAAAACCTAAATTTCCAACCAACGGTAATATAACTTATATGGATACTGATTCTTTTATTTATAATATTAAAACAATTGATCGTTTTCAATAAGAAAAATATTTCAAATGCTTTCTGTTTCTAATTTGATAGTTTTTCTTCAAAACAAATATCTTAAATTCATCAAAGCATGATAATTATTAAAAAATTTACTAATAATATCAAAATTTTTCTATAAAAATCAATTTTATAGTTCTTCTTACATGGAAAGCATTGAAAAAACTTACCAAAAGTACTTAAGTTTCTTATTTAAAAAAAAACAAACTTTGAAAATTTACTAAGGAAAGATAAATTTTTAAGAAAATTTACTAAGGAAAAGGTATATTTTAAGAATTTTTAAGAAAATTTACTAAGGATAGGTAAATTTTTAAGAAAATTTACTAAGGATACGTAAATTTTTAAGAAAATTTACTAAGGAAAAAGTAAATTTTCAGAATTTTTAAGAAAATTTACTAAGGATAGGTAAATTTTTAAGAAAATTTACTAAGGAAAGGTAAATTTTTAAGAAAATTTGCTAAGGAAAAGGTAAATTTTCAGAATTTTTAAGAAAATTTACTAAGGATACGTTAATTTTTAAGAAAATTCACTAAGTAGAAGGTAAATTTCCAGAATTTTTAAGAAAATTTACTAAGGAAAGGTAAATTTTTAAGAAAATTTACTAAAGAAAAGGTAAATTTTCAGAATTTTAAAGAAAATTTACTAAAGATAGGTAAATTTTTAAGTAAATTTACTAAGGAAAAGGTAAATTTTCAGAATCTTTAAAAAAATTTACTGAGGAAATGTAAATTTTCTTAAAAATTTACGTATCCTTAGTAAATTTTTTAAAAATTTAGTAAATTTTCTTAAAAATTTACGTATCCTTAGTAGATCTTCTTAAAAATTGTGAAAATTTGCCTTTTTCTTAGTAAATTCTCTTAAAAATTTACATTTCTTTAGTAAATTTTCTTAAAAATTATGTTTTTCAACGCTTCCGATGTAAGAAGAACTATAAAATTGATTTTTATAGAAAAAGTTTCATATTATTTGTAAACTTTTTTAATAATCTATAATGCTTTGATGAATTTAAGATATATGCGTTTTTGTTATTTGACCAGATACAATTGTTTTTTTTTATGTATTTATTGTTGTTTCGAGCTTAATGGTCGATTTGGAATATGCAAATAAAACGAAGTTTATTTCATAGGTTCCCCAACGTTTCGTCGGTCTATGTCGACTTCTTCAGGGTTATTTTTTTTATTATTTTGAAATTCATTTAACAATTATAATTGACATCGGAAATGGTCGTCCAGTATTAATTAAATAAATATCCCAAAAGGCGGTTGTCAAAGTTGTAAAATTAAAAAAATATAATAATAAATAAAACTTGCACCAATAATTACTACACTAATATCACAGTTGCTACAATACTAAAGTATAAACTGAATTTGTGTCGTTTTTATCTTCTTTTGTGTTCAAAAAAATTCTCGTTTTTGTTGTATTATAAGGCTTTCCAACGTCAGTCTTTTATTTTCCCTCCTCTCAATGTCTAAAATTTTTATATTGGCGAAATCCGCTCTGCGGTTATTCTCATACATGTGTTGTGCCAATCCAGTTGTTCGTTTTCTTGTTCTTATATCAGCTGCGTGCACTGTTCTGTTTAATATTCTTTTTGTTTTTCCAATATAAAACATATTGCACTGCTCCCCGTCTTCTTCTTTCTTTCCCCTTACACGAAGTTTGATACACAATGCTGCTCTGTTCCATTTTCGCTGTTATCTCTTTTGTGTTGGAGAAGAGAGTTCGCAGTGTGGTGTTTGATTTGTGATCAAATTGTGTGTTTATATTTGGTATGATCGCTCTCATTGTTTTCGTGTCTGTGAGCGACGGAATGAAGTTAACCGAGATATAATTTTCTAGTTCAGGGTTACCATCTTGTTGATTTTTGTTTGATTTTTTTTTCGGCAGGTGTAATTTTTTATAAGTATGTTAATTGTTTGTTTTGGAAAACTGTTATTAGATAAAGTTTATTTTATTATTTCAATGTTTTTACTTTTAAACTCAGGATGGCTGATTGTTTGAATTTTTCTTATAAAGTTGTTGGCAGTGTTAACAACCATTTTCTTAGGTTGTGTGGAATGGAAATTGATAATTCGCCCTGAAACTAAATCCTTTTTGTACCAGTCAAAAGCAATTTTGTTGTCTTTTCGGTGAAGTTTTACGTCTAAGAATGGTAAATGTTTATTTTTCTCCATTTCCGAAGTGAATTTATGTATGTTATGATATTTGTTGAGAAGTTCTAGAATTTTGGTGTTGTCATCTTTTTTAATTATTGCGAAAAAATCATCTACGTATTCTAATATTATTTTTACTTCTATGTTTTCTTAATTTAATTGTTTTTTAGTTTCATCTAGCAGATCATCTAATACTATATTTGCAATTGTTGGTGATAGTGGGTTTCCAATAGGCATGCCAAAAGTTTGATTGTGTATTTTATCTTCAAATTTGAAGTAATTGTCTTTTAGACAAAATTATAATATTTTAAGGAATTGTGTTTTTAGAATGTTCGTTTTTTTCCTTAATAATGTCCCACTATTTCATAATTATATACACATATCGCCGTGTATATTGGAATGTTGGTGAAAAGCGCAATAACATCATAAGATATAAGAACCTCGTTATCGTCTAGTGTAATGTTGGAAAGTTTTTCTTTTAGTTGGTAGGCATGTTTAATATTGTATTCAACTGAGACCATATTCTGTAAAATTTTTCGTGTATACTTTGCTAAATTGTAACATGGGACCTTCTGCGACGCCGATATTGGTGTACCATCCTTGTGTATTTTCGGAAGTCGGTATAATTTAGGTGCTTGGGCTGCTGAACTATGAAGTTGGTTTTTTTTTCGGGTATTTATGAATTTTGATTTATGTAAATCGTTGATTATGTTGTTGTTATTAGTTTGTAATTTTCGTGTAGGATTCTCTCTCATCGTCTTATATGTATTTTCGTCATCTAGTAGCTATTTGATTTTTGTCATATAATCTTCTTTGTAAAGTATCACAGTTTTGTTTCCTTTATCTGCTTTTGTAACGATAATAATGTCTTTATTTTTCTTTAAAAATGCCATTATATTTTTGTACAATGCTAATATAAATTTTTCTTTTTTCGATTTTTTTATTTTATTTTTGTAAGTGGCAACTCTGTTGCTGGTTCAAACTCTCGCCACTTCTCTTTCTCTATTTGTCTCAAGTGAGAGGATTGCTTGTTCGATGTCCGCTATAATTTTAATTGGTGAAAAATTTTCTTTATTTATTGGCATTGCAAATTTTTCTCCGAGCGACAAAAGCTATTTGCATTGCTCTGTTAATTGTATGTTTATTGTATTGCGGTACCAATCTTAACTGTAAATAAACCCAAAATCATTTAATAATTCTCTTATCATTCTGTTCAGCTTGTCTAAATTTGTTGTTTTTGTTGTTCGTCTTATTTAACTATGAACATTCTTTTGAGCTTCAAAAAATGTTTTTGATTCGTCATTGTCAAGTTCAGCTTATATTGCTTTTGTATTATGTTTCATATTTTCCCAAGTTCTTGTATTGTCATTATTGTTGCTTTTATTTCTAGTTTTAATATCCTCTCGTGTAACGTTTTTTAAATTTTTTCTGGTTATTTTTTATTTTTGTTGTTTGAATAAATTCGTGGCCTTTGTACTGTGCTTTAAGTGTGCAGGAATAGCACTGAATTTCTTGCATTGTAGTAGAAACTGCAGCCTTTCTGATCGTTTATCCAGCTTATTGTTGTCATTGCATTATTGTTTTAGTCTGAGGTGTGTGCTGATGTTGGATTTATATTTTATATGCTGGAAAAAGTTCTTCATTTTCGATGTTGTTTGTCCAAAATAATTTTCTTCGAAAGGGCTTCTTATGTTTTTAAATTAAAACAACGTTCACGTTATACTGTATGCAAGCGAATGAATGTTTGTATAGCAATGATGATAGAATTTATTGTGAATCTATTTTAATAAGAATTTTATCTATTCCAGAGAGAGAGAGAGAAGAGTACTAATTTAACTGTAGTGTAATTGGAATGTTTAATACGAAATATATTGATTTACAAAAGCAGTATTAAATTAACGGTAGTCTAATTGGAATGTTTAGCACAAAATGTAAATAGTGATTAATGAAAGCATTCGATCATCATTTAATACATAACAGGGCTCTTCGATTAATTTTTGGTTTTGTTATTTGACCAGATACAATTGTTTTTTTTTTATGTATTTATTGTTGTTTCGAGCTTACTGGTCGATTTTGAATATGCAAATAAAACGAAGTTTATTTCATAGGTTTACAAACGTTTCGTCGGTCTATGCCGACTTCTTCAGGGTTAATTTTTTTTTATTATTTTGCAATACATTTAACAATTGACATCGAAAATGGTCGTCCAGTCTTAATTAAATAAAACTATCAGATTAGAAACAGTAAGCATTTGAAATATTTTTCTTTTGAATACGATCAATTGTTTTAATATTATAAATAAAAGAATCAGTATCCATATAATTTATATTATCGTTACACAGTAGCGCCCGTAGAGCAAACGAGGTTGCAAAAATCAAAATTTTCATGTGCGCCGACGAGGTTTTGAATAAACCCATGTTATAGGAAACTTTTCAACGATTTCAAATATGCTACTCTTAATAACATCACATTTTTAGTTTAGAAGATATAACCGTTCAAAGTTGACCGACTTTTGGTTTTCAAAAAAACACACAATTTTTAGTCAATTTGTTGCGATTTCAGGTGTAATATCACGAAAACTAGGTAACCAATCGCCTTATTTTTTGTTTGTATTGATTGATGTATTTATTAATGTATAATGCTAAAAAAAATTAACTTTTTGCTTTGTGTTTCTCCTGGTAAATCACTATTTAAAAACTATCCGTTTTTTCACTATTTTTCGAATTTGACGGGAAATAAAAAAAATCTATATTTTTCTATATTTGCCGTATTTACAAAACATATTCTTTGATTATTTCTTTACAGAATTCAAAAGGTTTTATCTGCCCGTACGTGCCCGTTTGGCTTCTAGAGGTAAAAAAGTTTAAAAAGACATGGTTGCAGAAATTGTATGGCGTGCATCCCTTACATGTTTTGACTGACAGTAGTTTGATCTAATAGTTTGAAAATTGCATTTTAAGTCGGTTGTCTCCCTGTGAGCCTCTGCCAAAGTCTACTCCCAATATTCTGTTACAGACACAGGATGCACAAAAAACTACTCATTGAAATTCACAGGTACGCACCTCACTTAAAAATTACTTTGGAGTACAAAAGGTCAAGAACAATATTGACTTATGGTCCCTCCAGGTAGGCACAAATCTTATTTAGACACGAGCATAATATCAAAATTGCATAATTCAGCCTAAATCCATATGTATGCAGGGAACAGGTAAATTTTTAGGCATGGTAGCATAAGCCTATATATTGCAAAATAAGCATAATGCCTGGATTAGTCTACGACTGAAAGTTGGCGCAACAAGTACTGAAACCATGGCGTTAAACAATTTAAAATTATTTGAAATGTTTAGAAGGTCAACCACACCAAAGTTTTTCACGGAAGCTGCTTTAGAAGAACTTGATAGCTTATACGGAAATATTGAGAGAAGCGAAATTATAAAAAATAATTTTTATCTGATATATGCAAATATTAAGGCAAAATTGGTGAAATCTAATCAAACCATTCAGAACTTCAACTCCAAATACGAGGACTGGCTTAATGAAGACACCATCCTGGATATATTGGCAGTAGATAAACCCACCACATCAACCAGAGGAGCAAAATGAAGGCCAAAAAGAAGTATTGAGGTGTGTTCAATTTTCACAAGAAAGACTTGACCACGAAGCATTTATCGGACGTGCTGTCTATTAAATATACAAAGGATAGTGAAAGAGTTAGGTCGCAGATTACAAAATCTGTTGCTGATGCAAGCCCACTACGACTAGAAAGGATTAAGGAAAGCATTCCCACGCCCACAAACGCACACATTAAAAAGTATGGTTCCGAAGAAGCCTTGGCCTTGTTTATGGACTTACAACTTTCCAAAGAAAAATATGAGGTACTACGGGCATCCTTGATGCGACACGGGGCTGACGTTTTACCAGGATACAAGCATATTACGCAAGCCAAAATAAATTCACGACCACTGCATACGGAGTTTATGGAAGTCTCTGGGAAAGCCAAACTGCAGGATCTCATGGGCCATACAGCAAAACGGTTGTTGGAGAGTCTTCCTGAAAATGAGGTGAAAATTCTTCCTGAGAAACTGACATTGATCAGCAAATGGGGCTGCGATGGATCATCCGGACAACGCGTTTATAAGCAAAGGATATCTTCCGATGACGCTACAATTTCGGACGGAAATATGTTTATGGCATCTGTTGTTCCTTTGCGGCTAAAATCTGATGTTTCCCTACACTGGAAAAATCCACGTCCGTCATCAGTGCATTATTACCGACCAATAATGTTTCAGTTTGCAAGGGAATCGGCAGAACTCATAAGGACCACGGTGAAGGACATTGAAGAAAAAATAAGCAAGATTAAGCCTACAAAGCTGCAAATTGCAGAAGGAGAATATATTGAATGCAATTACGAGTTCCACCTGACCATGGTTGACGGAAAAGTTGTGAACTAACTGACAGGAACAACCTCAACAATGTCATGCCCGATTTGCAAAAAGAGTCAGAAAAACTTTGGTAATTTAAACGAATCTACAAACGAGGAGAATTACGAATATGGAATGTCACCATTGCACGCAAGGATAAGGTGTATGGAGTTCTTGCTAAAACTGGCGTATACCCTACCACAAGAGGAGGAAAACTTCGATGAAAATACATCAATAAAGGATAAGGAAAAGATCAGAAAGAAGCAAATACAGGATGCTTTTTTTAAACAAGTTGGACTAAAAGTAGACTCTCCCAAGCAGGGATACGGTAACTCAAACGATGGAAACACTTCTAGGAGATTTTTTGAAAATGATGAGGCATTAACTAGAATCACTGGAATTGACAATCAAATCATGAAAAGATTGGGAACGATCTTGAATGTTTTAAACTGCAAACATAATGTCAATTCTACAAAATATGGAGAATATGCATCGAAAACTGCATCTCTTTTAGCAGAAATGTATCCACAGAAGAAGTTGACCCTGACCGTCCATAAAATATTGGCGCATGGCAAAGATATAATTGAGTACCAGTCTTTGCCAATTGGAGAGCTTTCTGAAGAAGCACAGGAGTCTCTTAACAAATTTTATAAAAAATATAGATTGCAGAACACATTCAAAGCATCAAGGGTAAGGCAAAATGAGGACCTCTTAAACATGTTGGCAGCATCTTCCGATCCACTTATTTCTTCCCTGCAGGAATGTGAAGTCACGAATAGAGTTAGAAAATAAATATAGTTTAGAAATGATTAGTCTTTTAGATATACCTTCTCTTACGAATTGTGATGAATATTTTACAGAAAATTGAAAAAATAAATTTAAAAAAGAAGTAATTTTTTTTTTTAATTTGTTAAGTAATAATTTAAAACATAAAACCCTAAAGGCAAAAAAATAAAAACAATCTAAAAATGTAAAAATAATTTTTTTTAATTACCATAAAATTGATTTTTCTACAAATTTTAACTCTGATAACCCATAAGTAGGCCCCTACAAAGCGTAGCACCCTTTCCAAACGCTCATTTCATATCTATCACATGCTGTTTAAACTGTTCAATTATGTTATTCGGTTCAAAAGATATGATTTTTGCAACGAAAAAACTCAAATGGCGCCACTGTGCGTTGGTTGGAAATTTAGGTTTTATATAATCATATTGAAAATCATACATTTTCCATTTTTGATTTCTCTAAAACTGAAAAAAAACCAATATAAATAGGTTTATGATACTTATTTCTCACATACCACATTTCAATTGTAATCATTTCATCATGAATATTTTCAACAAACTATGAATATTGATGAAATTTATATAAAGAACTTTAACCTAAACTATTAATTACAAAATATATAATAAAAATGAAAATAAATAATTTTTCATAATTGTGTTCTTTGTTTAAAATTCAGCAAATGACCTCCTGAATCCAAATATCATGCCCATTTTTCCCCATTTCATACCGTTTTCGCGAGACGCGATTTGATTTTTATGATTGCGGTATGAATGTAATAAGCTCGTGCGTGAACGCTGACATGCTGTTCTTGTTTATTTATGATACCTAATCCGTTCACAGGCAATTAAAGGGAAAAAAGGGAAGTCCATTTTTTTTTATTGATATGTGTTTTTCCGTTGGCTACCTGTAACCGATGATTTTTTTTACAGAAATATACAAATTTTAAACGCACACGTGCTGAAACAGGTATATAGCCACCCCTAAAAGATGGCCCCATTCATAAGTACCTGTCAGTAAAATATTGAAAAATACCGTTTTTTTTAAGTGAATAACAGTACGCGGATTTTATTATGCCACGAGAATGTAGAAATCATCCAGATAGCTTCTGCTATGTTTGCGGAAACTTAACATTAAAAGCGCAACGAAAACCCCTTTCACCGCTTCTGAAAACTGCTTATCATTTATATTTTAATTTCCATGTTGGTCATCTAGACAAGGATTGGGCTCCAAATTCATTGAAACAAAAAATCAATATTCTTGTCAAAATAAGATACCTTCACTTAATTGCGAATTAAAGCGGAACGCGTTAATCGATTTTCATGATCTATGTCTCATTTTGTTCATAAGCTATGTAGCTTTAAGCAAAATTATTAAGACTTGAAATTTTTTTCCCTTTTTGGATTTTTCATGACTTAAAAAAAAAAAATTAAAATTTTTTAGGCAAAAAAATATTTTTTTTTCATAAATTTATTTATATCTGCGAAATTGTTAATTATGTAGAGAAATTGTATAAGAATAGATGAAAGGAATGATAATTCTTAATTTTTCTAAATTTATTTCAACAAAATCGGAGTAGTCGTTCTTGAGTTACGACAAACAAAAGACTATAGGATATTGAAAGGGGGAGGGGGGGGCGTAAATGGGTGTGATATTCGGATTCATGAGGTCATTTGACATTGCAGTCAGCAGGAGTAATTTCGGGGCTCGAAAAAAATTTTGTTTTGCAGAGCAGTGTTTTTATAGACATTTGTTTAAATTTTTGTAAATTTAATTAATTTTGTAGATATTTTGTAGGAAACTTTTATAATTTGGATAGAAAAAACGACATTAAAAACTTAACTTAGACTAAATATAAAATTTTTGTTGTTCCTAAGCTTGTGAGGAATAAAGTTTTCCATCGTTTTGGGCCTCACCAAACAAAAGATGACCAGACAACAAAACCCCATTGGTTCGTAATATACCAATATACCCAGCTAGCCTTTTCAATCGCAGATGAGTCTTTTGCGAATCACAAGAAGATCGTCTTTAATCGCCGACGAGCGCGTATTTTAATCGTGGGAGATACTTCGCACGGGAGAAACTGTTTCACGTAGACGATTCATCTGCAAGAGCCTTTAATAACGCTGCGAAAGACGCTTATTTGAATCGTAGACTAAATCATTTGGGATTTATTTGCAGATTATCTTACAAATCTTTTATGAATAACATAATGAATCGTATGAGACTCTCGTAGAGATTATTTTAAAGCTTCTGCAATGCTCGTCTGTTATTCTTATATGATTCATTGAGAGAGTCGTAAAAAACACATTAGATGATGATTTAACAAGGCGTACAATGCCTGGTGGGCGATTTAAATATTTAAAAAACTATGATAATTTTTGTAGTATTTATTATTATTAATAATATTTTTCATTTAATTCATTTAAATTACATAAAAACATAAAATTTTTTTCTTAAAATTAGGAAAACTAAAATAATTATTTTGACAAATGTTGTTTTTTTAAACGGCGATCAATTCTGTCCTTCGCGTGGACAAAATGTTGCTGCAGCGTTCTGTTGATTATTGAGTCGTCACATTGTACGAATTTTGAATGGCACAGATCTGAAAAACAATGTTATTAATAAAGGAAATAAGTTTCTTTGAAAAGTTGTTTATGTACTTCTCATAATATTTACAACGATATATTGTTGGATGCTCCCCTTTTCATTCGTTCCTCTCCAAGTAAATTCTGTTGCGACTTCATCGCTCATTAGTTTTTTCACTGCCCCTCTAAGAAAAGATGCCGGATCAACTGCTACAACCTTTCCTAATACATATTTCTAGAAATTAAAAAAATAGAAATTAATTTTTTTTATGTTTGTAAATAAGCGTACTTAAACAACTTACTAATTGCTTGCACATATCATCATTTTTAAAATTTTCGTTCATTAATTTAAAGGACTCAATATCTTTAATTGGCAAGGATGGCAGCAAATTCGTAGGTATATCTTCAGGGACCAATTTCAATTGTCGCACTTCATTTCTCAACGTGATTACTTCTTTCGTTAACTTTTCTAACAATTTTCCTGGTTTTCTTCCAGTAAGTTAATGCGATTATTCAAATTGCTCAATTCGATAAGAATTTCATGAGTTGGAATTGGCCCTGAAAGAAAATGTAAAATTGCATTAAAAATTACGAAAAAAAAAAATAATACAAACCTGAATTAAAATTAACATTGCGCAATTCAATATATTAGAAGTTTGTTGAGAGTTGATATAATTTTCGTCCAACATTTAAATCAAAAGTATGAAAGCAAACAGTTGATCTTTCTTATCTTGAATCAAAGCAACTTTTTTTATTGGGTTTTTATTGTCAAATCTAACGAGCTGTCCCTCCTCGATGTTCTCCTTTGTTTTATATATACCAATTTTTTTTAGAATCTAAAGGAATTTCAAAAAGAGCTTCTAAGTTGTTTATTATGTTTCCTTCAAAATAAGGTGTATTAGTTGTCATATATATGTTTGTTATTTTTATAATGTTATCATGTGCGAAGCAAAAGTTGTTTGGTTTTAATGTCGAAAAAATCAATCCATTTATTGTAATATGCTTATTATATCCATTTGAATCAGTTTTTAATGCATAACTGGAAGACTTGCTACTAAAAACCATCCCATGGTTAGAACAACTTAATTCAACTTGGCGCTTGTATAGTTGTGCAGCCACGTTGTTATACTTTTTGACTTGTTTTTTTATTTTTTGTAGGTGATTCTCATATTTGAAAGCGCTTGTAGCTTGTAGCGGGCCAAATTTTTTAGCATCTTCATGCATATGCAATAAATAGTGAAAATTACAGGTCATAAATTTTAAACTGTATAATGCTGATACATCTTTAACAAAATTAAAAATGACATTTTGAGCATACAAGTTGTTTACTTGGCAATTGTCTTTATCAACCAAAATTCTCATAGCAACACATAATTTTAAAAAGTGGCAATACCTCTCTTCAGATAAAATATTTTTAAAGACAATTGGTCCAGTATATAAAAGTATTTGCCTTAATTCAGTAGCCTTCCACCTATCAAGTTCCTTTACAGAACGCGGTTTTCTGCCAAATTCATCAGTCCTTAAGATCAATTAACTTTTCCGAAAGAAAATTAATTTTTTCCGAAGAATGGGAGTATAACTCTCCTTTTTGCTTGGTCCATGCATTCAGCAATGTCTTTACGACGCCAAGGCAAACAATGTGCATGAAATCTAAGCCAACTTGCTGGATCATATCTATAGGAAGTCTTTCAATTGTTGTAGTTATTTGTACGTTGTGGTGCTGTGGTTGAGAGCGACTTCGAAATGATTCATTTGTTCGTAAAGTTAGAGTCTGTGTTACAGGGAAAACTAGTCGCTTTTCGAACATTTTGCCTTTTTGTGTACATCTCGTGCATGAATAATAACCTGTGTGACCTTTTGTTCCTAAAATGTAAGAACGTGCTGGTGCATCCATTATAAAACATCCAATTTCAAAGGAATAGTGTTTATTATGGTACTCCAAACCATTTTCAACTAAGTCAATTAGCTCATCTACAGTATCCATTAAGAATTCGTCTGTGCTCTTTGGCTTAGAAAATCCTTCATATGCACCTACTAAAAGTACTTCTGATGAATTGCTAACACTGCATAAAATTGGCCACACTTGCTTTTTGGAGCTTTTACACAAGGGCAAACCATCTACATTAAAATCCAGCACAATAACTTGCGAGTCATAATTATTTAATCGAAGGTAGTCTGTTATAGCGTCTTTACCCCATAATTAACATACCAACCTTCGTCCATTTGTTTGGTCACTAAATCTCTCGGCGTTTTCTTTAGCGTCCGCACATCTCTTGGTAGGTCAATATTATGATCTCTTAAAATTTGCAGTAGATCATTTACTGCCGTTGTGCTAAGCGCATGTTTTATAGCCCATTGACATAAACGTTGCCGCAGAATATTTGCTTCGCTTATAGCATCAATAACGGATTGTTCCTCATTTTCATCTTCCCAAAAAATTTCATTATACTCTTCTTCTGCATCTTCTTCAATAATGTACTGTTCCCCATCTTGATTAACTCCACTTTCACACAGAGATGCATTACATTTTTCTTCTGCTTCAACTTGTTGAAAGCATTCCTTTTGTTCTATTTGTTTTTGTTTTTTGCTGCTACCACAATCACTTTCATTTCTTTTAAAAATTGTCATCATAATTAGGGAAGCCTCACGCTTGCTTCTCATATTGATTGCTTGCGATGACAACATTATTATTTTATTAATTATTTTGCTTTACCAATATTTTATGCGAAATACCAAACACATTTAATTTAAACTTTTCACATTTAATTTATTTTTTTCTTTAAAATTCTTACCAAAAAAACACTAAACCACCGGAACGAAATTCAAAACTTAAATGAAAACATCAACGAACGAAAGAAGAAAACAAAAATTTATAACGGTAAATTGCATGACAATAGAAAAAACAATTTTTTTTTTGCAGAAAACAATCGTCGATTAAACACTGCAAGAGTTTCAAAGTGAGTTGAAAGAACATAAACAAAAAATATCTTTAAAGAGTTGTATAAAAAACATCGCAAGATTGAAAGGCAAACGTGTCAGAATATATTCAAAAAAGTAAAAATTAATAAAAAAAAAAATAATATTGTTTTGTTATTGTTACTCTTCAAATAATCATCGGGAGATTCGTTTAGGAGTTGTATTTTATTCACCATCGTCTATTAAACAACTCTTGGCTAGCTGGGTATTAATACACTTCACTTCTAAAATATTTTACATACACACATGTTAGAAAATCACATAAGTAACTTGGGAAATTCACATACTCTTCTTATCTATGTAGATTGTATAACATATCTTATTTGTGTCTTAACAACCCCTCCATAATAATATAATTGAACATTTACTAATTAGTTATATCCATCTATGAACTTTGAATATTATATTTTTACATATTATTTCTATTAATTAATATTTTATTCATATACACTACCTTTAAATTAATTAATTTTGATCTTTAATATTATGTTTTATTGATATGTGCCTATACATATTATTTCTCATTAAGGACTAACAAAATTCACATACATTTAAATTATTACTGTACCAGTCGATTGGATTGACTACCGTGATGCCCTCTTGTAACGCATATCTGTACACAACCCATATGGTTGTACTTATACAAAAGAATGACAGCTAGCCACCAAACGACCTCTAACAAGCAATCAACACGTTAACATCGTTTTGATTGATCGATGGGTAAGCGTTGTTTGTGGCGTCATATTTTTTTTGTGAAGCTGTCGTGTATAAAAAGGCGGACATAAAAGGAAATCAAACAGTCTAGTGGTAGCTAGCGTGTCATACAGGTATAATCTCTGTGACACTCTAGTATAGTAAATTTGAGTAGAAATATACTACGTATATTAATATTAATATTCAAACAGACTAACGTTCACTGGATAGAAAACTGGTTTTCAGCGCATGGGTTGGGCTTGCCAGCGATGCGGGAAAGACCTTTTGCCTGAACAATTAATATACAACGTATTTTATTATGCTTGGATAGACACGTTTTTCAACGCATGGGTTGGGCTTGCCAACGATGCGGGGAAAACTGTTGTCTGACAGTTAATACGTCACCTACATCCTTGGTTTTGGACAGCAATTGGTTCTTAGCGCATGGGTTGGGCTCGCCAACGATGCGAGGAAAGCTTTTTCCAAAACTAAGGTACGGGGCATATTAACTTCGACAGCACCAGAACTTCGTCGCAACGGGATTCCAACCGCATGGTTTGGGCTTGTCAGCGATACGATGGGAATCTCGTGTCTGAGAATAAATATACGGAGTACATGAGCACTCAAGAGACTACCCTTGACGCCTATCGTTTGCTGATCTTATGTAATACGCTTTACCAACCAAAAATTTACAATATTACGCAAATTTGGATTTATATAACAATAAAGTTGAATTCTGTTTATAACGTGAATACCTGTGTATCAACGATTTATTTCTGTTAACGACCCTCGCTCGGACTCCCCACTGCGTCTACCCCGACTAAAGGTGGAAAACTTGTCGTTATAGTGGCGCCCGAGCAGGGACAATTAATAACCCTCGGATTCCCCACTGAGTCTACCCCGACTAAAGGTGGAAAACATGTCGTTACAGGGACAATCAATAAATACATATTAACGAATTTGAAATAACTATTGTTAAAAAACGCACTTATTATCGGGAAACGTAAAATTTACGGTTCGGAAAAAAACAAAACTAAACATCTATATATCAATAAAAATTAAAATTATTGTTGTGTAAAATATGCTATTATACATAAAGAAAAAAAACATACGATTTACGATTAAAATTTAAATTTAAAAAAATAATAATAAAAACATTGAAAAGAAAACTACAACCCTAACAGTGACAAATTGAAGATAAAGCCAAGAACGGAAAAATAAAGTGACTCCACCAGAGTGAAAAAAAAAATAAAAAAAACAACCTACGTGAAGTGTACGAGTGTGAATCAACAAATCGATGATAAAAATAAGGAAAGATGATTCAAGGAAAACACATGCTACCAATGAAACACATGTGTTAGGTGGTATAAGTCATCTTATTATTTTGTGGAAAACAAACAACTATATAACTTTAAGGAATTCCCAACATTTATGTACCACAGAAATTAAAATTTTATCACCGAAAATTTAATAAAATAAAAAATTACATTTGATAACACCAAATTTTATTTTGTTTTATTCCGCCTTTAAATCCTCTAATTTCTCCCCAATAACATTCTGTAGTTTATTTGTTAATCGCCATCATGTCCAGAATCTCGTGGGCCTACTCGCTCCGTAAGAACGAACTATTGTCGTGCCTAATCGAATTCAACCACACCCCAGTCAACGGCGTGGAAGATATGCGGAAACAATTAGCCCAGTTCATCGGCAGTGAACACTCCCCCAACTGCTTGAAAAGACTGATGGAACTACAGCAAAAATATACTCCTGGCACACCAGCTTCAATAAAAGTACCCAAGATCACCATCTCTGGGGAAAGCAGTCCAGAAAAATCCGAACACAGCACCTCCACCACCGGAAATTGCCCAGCCAACCTCGACCAACATCCCACTCAGCCGTCAGTCTCGACAAACCACATCCGGTCGACCAGTAGAAGATCCCCAGTCACCAGAACGAAACAATCTACAATTGATAAAGGTGATAGACTGTATACGTAAATGAGACATCCGATATGATGGTGGGAAAGAACCACTACTATTTATTGAGCGAGTCGAGGAAATGGCCGACATGTACGGTGTCCAAAAATCATTTTTAACTAGCACCATGCCGGAATTTTTTAAAAATCGTGCCCTCATATGGTTCCGAAGCAACAACAAACATTGGAACTCCTGGGGAACGTTCAGGGCCGACTTCTTAAATTTCTTCCTGCCTGCACGATTTTTCGAGAAGCTAGAAGATGACATTAGGCGGAGATTCCAACGCCCCCGCGAACCATTTAAGGATTATGTACTATCCCTCCAAGGAATTATGCGATACACCGATATGACGGAGACCCAGCAGTTGGAGCGTATATTCCGCAATTCACACCCTAACTAACTCTGGTACATCCGTCGACGAGATTTATCAATTTGACAGAACTACTGGCGCTAGCAGACGACTTAGAGAGTTTACCTAACCATAACAACCACCAAAATGGTCGACAAGAGCAGCAGCGAATGATGGTGGATCACCACCACAGATCGATGCCCAGACGAAGGAACGTTCCCACTAACGACGGGTACCAACAAAAAACACATCTGAAAATACTCAACCTGGGGTGCAGTGAAAACCGACTCAGCTCCGATGTCAAATTTGCCTCCTGGACCGACCGGAACATTGGGCTCGTTATATTCTTAATCATGCCGCACACCATCGAAGACATGATCATCGTGTTGAACCTGCTGCGACGGTTTAACACCATCATATCTTTCGGGAAATTATCGCTGCGCATGAAGGAGCGCCCACTCATCCCAAATCGACAATGCATGGTAGTGCACGAACGATCCTCGGATGAAGCCTCCACCGATTCAGAGCCACCCATCCCTCAGTGGGGTAAGTGAATCTAGTGCTAATTTGTCTAACCAAAATCTCCTTAATCTCAGTGCCGACGAACAAATCATAGTTGACCGATTCCTCGAGATGGAACTACACAAGTTCAAGGGTGTGAAAGGCCCCACGAAGATTAGCGAACATCACATATATATGAGGGACGACCGACCCATTACCATTCGTTACACCACCCAAAATCCGGCCATGCAATCCATTATCGATGCCGACATAAATAATCTGTTGACTAAGAGTTGCATTGAGCCATCCAAAAGCCCATATAGCTTCCCCATAACCTTGGCCAAAAAAGTAGTTCTTTGAGGCTATGCATGGATTTTGGGCAGCTGCATGTCCGATCAGTCCCTGATGCATACCCACTGCCTCGTATAAATCACATATTGGACCGGCTGAGGAAAGCTCGGTATATCAGCTGCCTAGATCTCGAAAATGGATACTGGCAGATTCCGATGGGAGAAACAAGCCAACAATATACCGCTTTTACCGTTCCAGGAAGGAGCCTCTCCCAATGGAAAGTAATGCCGTTTGGCCTGCACTCTGCCCCAGCAACTTTCCAAAAAACATTGGATAGTGTAATTGGGCCCGAAATAAAACCACATGCGCTCGCCTACCTAGATGACATTATCATTACAAGCCAAACTCTAAACGATAATTTGAAGCACCTGGGAGAAGTGTTCTAACGTAAGAGGAGGTCAAATTTACGAATTAATCCCAAAAAATATGACTTCTTCAAAAGGGAGATAAAATATTTGGGCCATGGCATTCAAAAAATATACAGCACGTCAGGCGATTCCTAGGCATTGCCTCTTGGAACCGACGGTTTGTACCTGATTTTTCAAAATTATTCCAACCTCTAACCGCTCTACTTAAGAAAGAAAACACTTCAAATGGGCCAATGAGCAGCAACGTGCGTTCGACAATTTAACAACCAAACTAACGGAGGCACCGGTTTTAGCCTGCCCTGGTTTTTTTTCCAAACTTTCACCTTACAGACCGACGCAAGTTACTTCGGCCTCGGGGCGGTCCTTACCCAGCAACTCGAAGGGATCAAGCGAGTCATCGCCTATGTCAGCAGACATTAAAACCCGGCGGAAAAAAATTATACCACCACCGAGAAGGAGTGCCTGGCTATTGTGTGGGGAATCCGTAAAATGAGGATGTACCTGGAGGGTTAGCAGTTCACCGTAATCACAGACTACCTATTCGACTAGCACGATGGGCCCTAGAACTCCAACAGTATACCTTCACCATACAATATCACCTGGGGACACATAACACCATCGCCGACGCACTATCCCGACAAACACTGGAAACAATCCAATGGATGGTTATCGAGAACAAACCTCCAAATCGTTCATGGTTGAACCGGAAAATGAAGGAGGTCCAAGACAACCCACAAAAATGTTCTGATTTTATTATTATTAATCATAATTTGTACCGCCACTTTCCTAGAAACTATAACGATGAAGATTGTCATCCATGGAAGCTCTGTGTGGGTTCGGACCAACGCGAACTTGTACTGCAGGAAAACCATGACGATCCGACGGCTGGGCACTTAGGAATCCGGGAAACCTTTAGCCGTATTTGCAACCGCTACTATTGGCTTGGTTTATTTCGCGATACTAGTAGGTACGTTCCGAACTGCAAATCATGCCAACGTTTCAAGGCTAGTCAACAGAGGCCGGCCGGGGAGATTCTAATGCGGATAGCGGAAGAACCTTGGGCCACCGTATGGCTAGATTTTGTGGGTCCTTTACGCAGGTCAACACATGGTAACACCATGTTGTTGGACACAGTGGATCGGTGTTTGGAAATGGACCGAATTGATACCACTCCGCAAAGCCACGGCTGAAAGTGTGGTGAAATCGTTTCGATAACGCATCCCAGCCAGGTTCGGGGTACCAAAGGTAGCCATTACCGAAAATGGGGTCCAATTTATGAGTAACATATTCCAAAAATTGCTCGAGCAAATATGCCTTGAACAACAACTGACTGCACCCTACACCCCGCAAGAAACCCCAACCGAAAGAACAAACCGGGTCGTGAACCATTCGTAGACGAAAATAACCACTAACTCTTCACTCCAGTTTTGGCCTCCTCTAATAATAATTCATCTCTCTTTATCATCCTTAGCAAACGACCAGAAATCCCTTAAAGAAGATTGATAACTAAAATGTCGCCAAAAATAAACAAGAAAAACCAAAAAAATAAAAAAACCAAGATGACCGACGACAAATACCAAATGTCGAAAGAGAAGTTCCGCAGACGATTACTGGAAGAACAGGCGCAGGGTAGGCGTACCATCCTTCTTGAAGACGTGTTACCTCTCAATGAGGCGGACACAGCCGGAGGCAGATATGCGATGTATCGTACGCCCTGTATAACTACAAATACCCAGCTCTGAGATACACACGAATGTGTGTTCAAGTGATCCAGCAGAATCCGCACCTATAACACCTCGGCCAGTACCTGATGCGCCCACCACCTCCGCGAGAGCACGAGAGGCGTAACTATTGCCGAATCGTAACCATCTACCATTGACGGAACTACTTCGCCCAGTCCCCATCACAGCCATCGTCGGCCCGCTACCAGTGGCACCATCTACACACCAGGGGCCATCCAGGACCACCCTCTCGGTGTCAAGTGACAATTTAGTACCATATATTGGTGATAATCCAAACGACATCCCGACATCATCTCATTTTATAATACTACCAAGTGGACTGTCATTATACGACCCGAGGGTCGAGGAAATATCCAGTGAGGAAGATAATACAGCCCCTTCGGACACAGAGGAACCCGGCGGGGAGTCTCAGCCCAATAACATCGCCACTCCACCATCGAGCCCACCTTGGTTTATCGATATTGAAAATGACGAGTCCCACCAACAGGCTAAACCTTCCCCAGCACCATAAGAAGATACTCCCGAAGGGAATTCCCCACCTGAACAAGTGGTAGACAACGGGCAGGGTCCATCCAAACCACTTGCCATCAATGACGTAAACCTACCGGTTGACATCATCTGTCATCCTCATCCCCATCAGCTTCAGTATCTTGATCGCCGTCGAGAACCTCTTCACCCATTGAGCTGTCATCTACCACCTCGGACACCTCAACCCAGACAGTTTCCGACATAGAGAACCAACCCCCGAAACGGGTAATGCTGGCATTTGAGTCCCGGGAGCACGAGAGGCCGGTATTCGGTAACCTCACCCTAGTCGAGGGTACCATCAGTTACCGTCATCTCGCCAAGCGAACACCGCTGCCCGCCATCAAGGGCCACCCCGAAGCCTCGCCCAAATGCAAACATACACTCCCCATGGTTGGGCGACCACTCTCGCCTGCTGGGACGGCCTAGCACCAATAAATGTGAGGTCGCCAAGTTCTGATGAGAGCCAAAGGGCCACATACACTCATCCCCAGTACCACGAACTCCGACGATCCCGATGTATCTCCGCGGCCAGCTCAACCGCAGTCCTATGCGTAACCCGACCGTGAGTGAATTTGATGAAACCACCCGATCCTTCGACACCATGTCCTTGTCAGAAAATTCAGACACCGATAAACCACCAGTGACAACTTCTCCCGCATCATCAAGCCAGCCGTCGAAGACATCAGACATCAACAACCATCAGTAGACGCACCGGGTACATCATTTACCAACCCGGCATCCAGATCACCAAATCAGTCGTAGAAGACACCAGAGGTGCAATCACCGTCGGTAGACGCACCGGGTGTGCTAAATCCTAACCACAAAGACACTCCATAGTACACCACAGCACCTGAATGGGGCGTCCAAACATATACTGTTTCCCCTCACACCGATGTTGAAAGATGGGTACTAGAACAAACTCAACGGCATACATCAGGGGCCCCAAGTATCGAAATAGATGCGGAAGGCATCCCACCAGACGTGATTGCTCTCCTCATCCCGAGAATTAACTTTATCCGCTCCCGAAAGATGAGACGAAGTCGAGAAATTGTACTCTTACCCCACCTGGGAAAATTTCGAATCCACTTCCAGGCTTCCGGGATCATAAAAATCCAACGCCTGTAAGCTACACCAAAACACCACCATCATTCCAGCCACCATGCAAAAACCGACTCCAGTTCCAGTTACCCGGAGAAGGGAGGATGTGTGAGGACCAAAGTCTTCCATGGTTTTTGCCCACACCAAACAAAAGATGACCAGAGAACCAAACCCCATTGGTTCGTAATATACCAATATATAAATACACTTCACTTCTAAAATATTTTACATACACACACGTTAGAAAATCACGTAAGTAACTTAGGAAATTCACATACTCTTCTAATCTATGTAAATTGTGTAACATATCTTATTTGTATCTTAACAACCCCCTCCATAATAATATAATTGAACATTTACTAATTAGTTACATCCATCTATGAACTTTGAATATTATATTTTTACATATTATTTCTATTAATTAATATTATATTCATATACACTACCTTTAAATTAATTAATTTTGATCTTGAATATTAATTAATTAGTTATATCCATTTATTAACTTTGAATATTATATTTTTATAGCATGTTGAGACGGCAAAATGAACCACTTGATTCGCTCTCTGAATCATGATTGTGAACCTAGGTGTTCAGACGAGTGTTCTTGTTTCATTTTGACGTTTATATAGCTATATATATTTTTTGAAACATATGGCGCGGCTTTTTGTTTTGTTTTTATTTACATTAAAATTTTTCGTTGAAATATTTAGGGTTTTTCTGTTTGAAGACATCCTTCTGCACTTCAAAATATGTTTCACTATTTCTTTTTTTTAAATTTTTTTAATTATTTATATGCTTTATGTAATATATGGCTTTTATTTGTTTCTATTTATTTATGTTTCTATTTATTTTTGTACACGTTAATTTCTTGTTTTTTTTTTTTTTTTTTTGTTTCTATTGTTTTGTACACGCTAATTTATTGTTTTTTCTTTGTCTATATTGTTTTTTACACATTAATTTCTTGTCTTTTTTTTGTTTATGTTTTTTGTACACATTAGTTTCTTGTTTTTTCTTTGTTTATATTTTGTATTTGACAGCTAGTTTAGATAAACTAGCGATAATTTGTTATCAAACTTGGAGATGACACTGAATGTTTCTAGGTTCACAACTAGGTTCAAAATGAACCAAGTAGATTCGCTCTCAAAATTTTGTATGGTGATTCACGTAGATTCAATCATGATTCGCTCGCCAACCGAGAATAAGAGAACGAACCGCGAATATTGCTGTCCGTGTGAACATAGTATGACACATTACTTATATTAATTAATATTATATTCATATACACTACCTTTAAATTAATTAATTTTGATCTTGAATATTATGTTTTATTGATGTGTGCCTATACATATTATGTCTTATTAAGGACTAATTAAATTCACATACATTTAAATTATTATTGTGATCAGTCGATTGGATTGACTACCGTGATGCTCTCTTGTAACGCATGTCTGTACACAACCCATATGGTTGTAACACGTAGTTTTTTGTGCCGTTCTTTTTTCTGTTTTTGTCGTGTTACAGTGTCGTTAAACAATATATATATATATAAAAAAAAATAAAACATTCAAATAAATTAAACAAAAAGAAAATTCAAAACAAAATCACATAATTCTAATCTTAACCATCCAACAATAAAACAAGCCTAAAGCAGCCACAAAACAAAAATTTATTTAAATAAGCAACCGACAATAAGAATCAAACAACAATAACAATAGTTCACATGAAATGAAATAAAAATCAGCCACAAAATAAAAATTAAAAAAAAACAACCAACAATAACAAACACAATATAACTTATTACATCGAAAACAAAAACATGCAGTTTTTTTTTTAAATACTTTTTTTCTCACACCAAAACAACATACAACACAACCAACAACTTCATTTACAGCAGACAAGCTTTGTTGTTATACTCTTTAACCACAGAAAGGGTTTTTATGCTTCTGTATGTAAGTGTCATTGTTGTTGGTATTTTTGTTTGATTTGCTCTCCCACAATTTATTTTATTTAACATAGTACAAGTGGTGATGTTTTCGTTTTGCTGTTGGTTATGTTAGTGATGAAGGTATAACACTAGTTACTAACTATCCGAATAACAGCAAAACGAGTACTTGTTTTTTTTTGGAATATTGACTTATATTTTTATTAATTTTGTAATGTCAGGCAAATTCAGAATAGACTTCTATAACATACGTGGACTGCGGACGAATTTTTCTCTGTATATGCCCACACCCGCTTCCATTGGCCGGATGTTTTCGCCTTATGTGAGACCCAGGTAAGTGAGGATGCTGATCCACAAGATTTTCACATACCTGGTTATCACCTTCTATCCCTTTTTACTTTTCATAGGGGCCTTGCAATGTATATTCGCGACAATGTTGTGTACCAGTTCCAGCAACATCTGAACTTTAATGATGCAGATCAGGTCACACATTTTGCATTTCGGGTTTCTATACAGAAGCCCAAACATAGAAAGGAAGCATACCTGTAATGGCTTCGATGCCCTTTCTGAATCTATAACTAAAATATTAGAAAGTTGCCCGAATAGCGAAATCGTAGTTGCCGGCGATTTCAATATTCATAACTCTTCTTGCCTTCACCATTCGAACAACTCCCGAAGGCCGTTACATAGCTTTTCGCCGCGCATAACTACTTAGCGCAACTAGTGAATGAACCAACGCTCATTCCATGCATTGAAGGACAAAGCCAAAATATTCTCGACCTTTTTGTAACTTCACACCCTGACAAGTATGAAGTGAAAATTCTTGCACCTCTCGGTAATTCGAATCACTGCACCATTTCCGCATTTTTTCGTACTCTGTACTTCATAGTGTTTCAACATCAGCTACGAAACGCTCAGTTTTTATTTACGAAAAGGTTCGTTGGGCCGAGCTCAACGATTTCTTCAAGCATTTCAACTAGAAAATTTGTTTCCTGGACAATAATATTGATGCTGCAGCGATAATGGTGGAAAAATAATTGTGCTTGGTATAAGATTATTCATTCCATCAAAGTACATTTCGGCTAAACCTAATCAAAAATCTAGGTTTAACCAGACCTGCAAAGATGCAGTCAGATCTATAGAGGAAGCATTCAGACTTTGGCATGAAAATAAAAATTCCGTCACTGAACTGCTACGCAAACAGGCGAGAAACGAATGTGCTAAAGTACTAAGGCGTGAAAAGTTTCTTCACGATCAGCGTCTTCGTGCTAAAGTTCTTTCTTCTCCTCGGGGCAGCATGAGCTTTTGGTCATTTGTTAAAAGAGTAAAGAATAATGTTAGTTCTGCAATCCCAACTCTTATAATGAATGACCAAATATTCACTGACCCGGTTGATAAGGCTAACCTTTTAGCTGAACTTTTTGCAAAAAATTAATTTTTGCCGGATAGCGATCAATCACTGCCCGAACTCGAAAGAGTATCTTGTACTATTCCCAAAATATTTTTCCGAACACGTGCAGTTAAAAAGATTCTTTCGGATCTCAACATTAATAAGTCTCCGGGACCGGATGGTATACCAGCACTGGTACTGAAACAGTGCTCTTCGACGCTAGCCAGTCCATTGGCCAACCTTTTCAGCCTTTCGTACCGTGCGGGAGTCTTTCCCTCTTGCTGGAAGGTTGCTAATGTCCAACCAATCCCTTAAAAGGCTGCGGCTAATAACCCTGAAAATTACCGTCCAATTGCAATCTGCTCTGCGCTATCAAAGGTGATGGAGTGCATGATCAATTTCCATCTTGTGAACTAGAGGCCAACTCACTTATTAATGATCGTCAGTATGGCTTCCGTAGAAATCGTTCCACGGGAGACCTGTAAGCTCTACTTTCTGAGCGCTGGATCCATTTGCAATTTTGGCGAAAGTAAAGTGGTTGCTCTAGATATTTCCATGGCATTCGATCGTTTGTGGCACGGTGCACTGATATCTAAGCTTATTGCATTAAGGGTCGGTAATGACTTCTCTCGATCTATATCGAGTTTTCTCAGAGATCGAACAATACGTGTTGTTATTGATGGGGTCTCATCCAATGAGTTTCAGCTTAATTCAGGGGTACCCCAAGGTTCCGTTCTTTCTCCTTCTCTTTTACTTATCTTTCTGAACAACCTTCTCAGTCAAGCTTTTAACTCTATACACTCTTTCGCAGATGACAGCAGCATTTGTCATTCATTTTCCTTTAATTGTAGATCAAGCCCCTTGGAGATTGGGGGCAAAAGCCGGACAATGAATGACACACACAATCAAGACCTGCTAACAATCTCCGAGTGTGGTAAAGCGAATAGGGTTGATTTTAATGCGCTGAAGACTCAATGTTGTATGTTGACCAATACGGCCATGGATTCAACAATTTCATCGGTAGATATGAGTGGTAAGGTATTGAGGAGTAGGATACTCTTGATGTTCTAGGCATGAGAATTCAATTCAGGTGTCGAAAGAAGCATTCAAGTGTCTTGGTTTTCTAAAACGGTGCAAAAATTATTTCACTCCTTAAAATCTATACTCAAATCTAAAATCTTGACTCATTGGAACATCGTCGGAATGTGGGTTGTGTATCACTGTTCTAAAGATACTACCATGGGAAATGTTCTTCTGAGATTAGCGAACTTATTCCAGATTCCCGAGTTTCGGTTCGCTCTACCCGCTTCTCTAGTAAATCACATCCGTTTGTAGTTTATTGTCCAGTTGACCGCACAACGCATTACAGAGATAATTCGTTTATCAGTCGAACTAGTCGTATGTGGAATAAACTCCCCGCAGAGGTCTTTCCTGACAGTTATAATCTAATAAAATTTAGGTCAAATATCCACAAACACTACTCCCTCTTTCCTCCTTCCCATAACCTTTTTTCCTGAGATCAACACAATGCACTGCATCTGTAGTGCAAAAGGAACACAAAAGGAAATCAATTAGTCTTGTGGTAGCTAGCGCGTCGTACGGGTATAATCACTGTGATGCTCTAGTATAGTAAATTTGAGTATAAATATACTACGTATATTAATATTCAAACAGACTAACGTTCACTGGATAGAAAACTGGTTTTAACGCATGGGTTGCCAGAAATGCGAGAAAACTTTTATTCTGAACAGCTAATTCACCACTTATATTAATCGCTTCGACAGCAACCAATTTTAACGCATGGGTTGGGCTTGCCAGCGATGCGGGAAAGACTTTTTGCCTTGTTATGGTCCTAAACACCTAATGTTATAGTCCTAACAAGTCCTAACCGCGGATATGCCTATTATGTTAACGCCCAAACGGCGTTAATGTTGCTGAAAAGGAGAAAATAAAAGGCAAAGCCGGACAAGTATGCTTACTAACGGTTAAAGTCAGAACAGCGTACTTACTTGTCTTCATCTGCCACTGTTCTGACTTTCCCCCCTTTATTTATATTAAATCTTAATACTAATCAAAGATATCTATAACAACAATGAAAGTAAAAATATTGAAATTGCATTAATAATGCAAGCAAAAAATTAATAATAATAAAAAAAAACAAACATTAACCATAACTCAATGCGGTTCATGGCCATGGCATACTTAAATGGCTAACTTAACCAATAACAACAAAAAAAAAAACAAATAATAATAATGCAAGTACCGTGGAAAAAAAGATACATATACATTTACATTTAATATACACGGAAGTTTACTAAAAAAAAACTAAGTCAATGTCATTGCTCAGAATTTCAATAACAGAACAATAAAAAAAAACTAAAAAAGAATACAAACATAAGCAAGACAACGCATGGTAACAAAGAAAATAAACACAACAACACCTGTCAACGCGGAACAATATCGTTACCATGCCACATTGGGTTACAGTCAATCGCGGCAGAAAATGTATGTTTCTTGAATAAACATTTAATAATTACGCTCGAGAAAAATTGATCGTTATTAATTCAATGAATTTATATTTTCAGCTATGGTTAATTGCAGTATTATTATTGTTTCTATTATATACTATATTATATTCTATTGTATTATATTATATTATATTATTATTATTTTTATTTTTATTTTTTTATTTATTATTATTATTATCATTATTATTATTATTATTATTATTATTATTATTATTATTATTATTATTATTATTATTATTATTATTATTATTATTATTATTATTATTATTATTATTATTATTATTATTATTATTATTATTATTATTATTATTATTATTATTATTATTATTATTATTATTATTATTATTATTATTATTATTATTATTATTATTATTATTATTATTATTATTATTATTATTATTATTATTATTATTATTATTATTATTATTATTATTATTATTATTATTATTATTATTATTATTATTATTATTATTATTATTATTATTATTATTATTATTATTATTATTATTATTATTATTATTATTATTATTATTATTATTATTATTATTATTATTATTATTATTATTATTATTATTATTATTATTATTATTATTATTATTATTATTATTATTATTATTATTATTATTATTATTATTATTATTATTATTATTATTATTATTATTATTATTATTATTATTATTATTATTATTATTATTATTATTATTATTATTATTATTATTATTATTATTATTATTATTATTATTATTATTATTATTATTATTATTATTATTATTATTATTATTATTATTATTATTATTATTATTATTATTATTATTATTATTATTATTATTATTATTATTATTATTATTATTATTATTATTATTATTATTATTATTATTATTATTATTATTATTATTATTATTATTATTATTATTATTATTATTATTATTATTATTATTATTATTATTATTATTATTATTATTATTATTATTATTATTATTATTATTATTATTATTATTATTATTATTATTATTATTATTATTATTATTATTATTATTATTATTATTATTATTATTATTATTATTATTATTATTATTATTATTATTATTATTATTATTATTATTATTATTATTATTATTATTATTATTATTATTATTATTATTATTATTATTATTATTATTATTATTATTATTATTATTATTATTATTATTATTATTATTATTATTATTATTATTATTATTATTATTATTATTATTATTATTATTATTATTATTATTATTATTATTATTATTATTATTATTATTATTATTATTATTATTATTATTATTATTATTATTATTATTATTATTATTATTATTATTATTATTATTATTATTATTATTATTATTATTATTATTATTATTATTATTATTATTATTATTATTATTATTATTATTATTATTATTATTATTATTATTATTATTATTATTATTATTATTATTATTATTATTATTATTATTATTATTATTATTATTATTATTATTATTATTATTATTATTATTATTATTATTATTATTATTATTATTATTATTATTATTATTATTATTATTATTATTATTATTATTATTATTATTATTATTATTATTATTATTATTATTATTATTATTATTATTATTATTATTATTATTATTATTATTATTATTATTATTATTATTATTATTATTATTATTATTATTATTATTATTATTATTATTATTATTATTATTATTATTATTATTATTATTATTATTATTATTATTATTATTATTATTATTATTATTATTATTATTATTATTATTATTATTATTATTATTATTATTATTATTATTATTATTATTATTATTATTATTATTATTATTATTATTATTATTATTATTATTATTATTATTATTATTATTATTATTATTATTATTATTATTATTATTATTATTATTATTATTATTATTATTATTATTATTATTATTATTATTATTATTATTATTATTATTATTATTATTATTATTATTATTATTATTATTATTATTATTATTATTATTATTATTATTATTATTATTATTATTATTATTATTATTATTATTATTATTATTATTATTATTATTATTATTATTATTATTATTATTATTATTATTATTATTATTATTATTATTATTATTATTATTATTATTATTATTATTATTATTATTATTATTATTATTATTATTATTATTATTATTATTATTATTATTATTATTATTATTATTATTATTATTATTATTATTATTATTATTATTATTATTATTATTATTATTATTATTATTATTATTATTATTATTATTATTATTATTATTATTATTATTATTATTATTATTATTATTATTATTATTATTATTATTATTATTATTATTATTATTATTATTATTATTATTATTATTATTATTATTATTATTATTATTATTATTATTATTATTATTATTATTATTATTATTATTATTATTATTATTATTATTATTATTATTATTATTATTATTATTATTATTATTATTATTATTATTATTATTATTATTATTATTATTATTATTATTATTATTATTATTATTATTATTATTATTATTATTATTATTATTATTATTATTATTATTATTATTATTATTATTATTATTATTATTATTATTATTATTATTATTATTATTATTATTATTATTATTATTATTATTATTATTATTATTATTATTATTATTATTATTATTATTATTATTATTATTATTATTATTATTATTATTATTATTATTATTATTATTATTATTATTATTATTATTATTATTATTATTATTATTATTATTATTATTATTATTATTATTATTATTATTATTATTATTATTATTATTATTATTATTATTATTATTATTATTATTATTATTATTATTATTATTATTATTATTATTATTATTATTATTATTATTATTATTATTATTATTATTATTATTATTATTATTATTATTATTATTATTATTATTATTATTATTATTATTATTATTATTATTATTATTATTATTATTATTATTATTATTATTATTATTATTATTATTATTATTATTATTATTATTATTATTATTATTATTATTATTATTATTATTATTATTATTATTATTATTATTATTATTATTATTATTATTATTATTATTATTATTATTATTATTATTATTATTATTATTATTATTATTATTATTATTATTATTATTATTATTATTATTATTATTATTATTATTATTATTATTATTATTATTATTATTATTATTATTATTATTATTATTATTATTATTATTATTATTATTATTATTATTATTATTATTATTATTATTATTATTATTATTATTATTATTATTATTATTATTATTATTATTATTATTATTATTATTATTATTATTATTATTATTATTATTATTATTATTATTATTATTATTATTATTATTATTATTATTATTATTATTATTATTATTATTATTATTATTATTATTATTATTATTATTATTATTATTATTATTATTATTATTATTATTATTATTATTATTATTATTATTATTATTATTATTATTATTATTATTATTATTATTATTATTATTATTATTATTATTATTATTATTATTATTATTATTATTATTATTATTATTATTATTATTATTATTATTATTATTATTATTATTATTATTATTATTATTATTATTATTATTATTATTATTATTATTATTATTATTATTATTATTATTATTATTATTATTATTATTATTATTATTATTATTATTATTATTATTATTATTATTATTATTATTATTATTATTATTATTATTATTATTATTATTATTATTATTATTATTATTATTATTATTATTATTATTATTATTATTATTATTATTATTATTATTATTATTATTATTATTATTATTATTATTATTATTATTATTATTATTATTATTATTATTATTATTATTATTATTATTATTATTATTTATTATTATTATTATTATTATTATTATTATTATTATTATTATTATTATTATTATTATTATTATTATTATTATTATTATTATTATTATTATTATTATTATTATTATTATTATTATTATTATTATTATTATTATTATTATTATTATTATTATTATTATTATTATTATTATTATTATTATTATTATTATTATTATTATTATTATTATTATTATTATTATTATTATTATTATTATTATTATTATTATTATTATTATTATTATTATTATTATTATTATTATTATTATTATTATTATTATTATTATTATTATTATTATTATTATTATTATTATTATTATTATTATTATTATTATTATTATTATTATTATTATTATTATTATTATTATTATTATTATTATTATTATTATTATTATTATTATTATTATTATTATTATTATTATTATTATTATTATTATTATTATTATTATTATTATTATTATTATTATTATTATTATTATTATTATTATTATTATTATTATTATTATTATTATTATTATTATTATTATTATTATTATTATTATTATTATTATTATTATTATTATTATTATTATTATTATTATTATTATTATTATTATTATTATTATTATTATTATTATTATTATTATTATTATTATTATTATTATTATTATTATTATTATTATTATTATTATTATTATTATTATTATTATTATTATTATTATTATTATTATTATTATTATTATTATTATTATTATTATTATTATTATTATTATTATTATTATTATTATTATTATTATTATTATTATTATTATTATTATTATTATTATTATTATTATTATTATTATTATTATTATTATTATTATTATTATTATTATTATTATTATTATTATTATTATTATTATTATTATTATTATTATTATTATTATTATTATTATTATTATTATTATTATTATTATTATTATTATTATTATTATTATTATTATTATTATTATTATTATTATTATTATTATTATTATTATTATTATTATTATTATTATTATTATTATTATTATTATTATTATTATTATTATTATTATTATTATTATTATTATTATTATTATTATTATTATTATTATTATTATTATTATTATTATTATTATTATTATTATTATTATTATTATTATTATTATTATTATTATTATTATTATTATTATTATTATTATTATTATTATTATTATTATTATTATTATTATTATTATTATTATTATTATTATTATTATTATTATTATTATTATTATTATTATTATTATTATTATTATTATTATTATTATTATTATTATTATTATTATTATTATTATTATTATTATTTTTATTATTATTATTATTATTATTATTATTATTATTATTATTATTATTATTATTATTATTATTATTATTATTATTATTATTATTATTATTATTATTATTATTATTATTATTATTATTATTATTATTATTATTATATATTATTATTATTATTATTATTATTATTATTATTATTATTATTATTATTATTATTATTATTATTATTATTATTATTATTATTATTATTATTATTATTATTATTATTATTATTATTATTATTATTATTATTATTATTATTATTATTATTATTATTATTATTATTATTATTATTATTATTATTATTAATTATTATTATTATTATTATTATTATTATTATTATTATTATTATTATTATTATTATTATTATTATTATTATTATTATTATTATTATTATTATTATTATTATTTTATTATTATTATTATTATTATTATTATTATTATTATTATTAATTATTATTATTATTATTATTATTATTATTATTATTATTATTATTATTATTATTATTATTATTATTATTATTATTATTATTATTATTATTATTATTATTATTATTATTATTATTATTATTATTATTATTATTATTATTATTATTATTATTATTATTATTATTATTATTATTATTATTATTATTATTATTATTATTATTATTATTATTATTATTATTATTATTATTATTATTATTATTATTATTATTATTATTATTATTATTATTATTATTATTATTATTATTATTATTATTATTTTATTATTATTATTATTATTATTATTATTATTATTATTATTATTATTATTATTATTATTATTATTATTATTATTATTATTATTATTATTATTATTATTATTATTATTATATTATTATTATTATTATTATTATTATTATTATTATTATTATTATTATTATTATTATTATTATTATATTATTATTATTATTATTATTATTATTATTATT
>CAVMKG010000266.1:112860-116816 GCA_963682025.1 Cordilura impudica | reverse complement strand
ATTTTTAATTTTTAATTTTTAATTTTAATTTTTTAATTTTAATTTTTAATTTTTAATTTTTAATTTTAATTTTTAATTTTTAATTTTTAATTTTAATTTTTAATTTTTAATTTTTAATTTTTAATTTTTAATTTTTAATTTTGAATTTTGAATTTTTAATTTTTATTTTTTAATTTTAAATTTTTAATTTTTAGTTTTTAATTTTTAGATTTTAATTTTTAACTTTAAATTTTTAATTTTTTATTTTTAATTTTTAATTTTTTAATTTTTTAATTTTTAATTTTTACTTTTTAATATTTAATTTTTTATTTTTAATTTTTAATTTTTAATATTTAATTTATAATTTTTAATTTCTGATTTTTAATTTTAAATTTTTAATTTTTGATTTTTAATTTTAAATTTTTAGTTTTTAATTTTACATTTTTAATTTATAATTTTTAATTTATAATTTATAATTTTTAATTTTTAATTTTTAATTTTTAATTTTTAATTTTTAATTTTTAATTTTTAATTTTTAATTTTTAATTTTTAATTTTTAATTTTTAATTTTTAATTTCTAATTTTTAGTTTTTAATTTTTAATTTTTAATTTTTAATTTTGAATTTTTGAATTTTGAATTTTGAATTTTGAATTTTGAATTTTGAATTTTGAATTTTGAATTTTGAATTTGAATTTTGAATTTTGAATTTTGAATTTTGAATTTTGAATTTTGAATTTTGAATTTTGAATTTTGAATTTTGAATTTTGAATTTTGAATTTTGAATTTGGAATTTTGAATTTTGAATTTTGCATTTTGAATTTTGAATTTTGAATTTTGAATTTTGAATTTTGAATTTTGAATTTGAATTTTTAATTTTGAATTTTGAATTTTGAATTTTTAATTTTTAGTTTTTAATTTTTAATTTTTAATTTTTAATTTTTAATTTTTTATTTTTATTTTTAATTATTAGTTTATAATTTTTAATTTTTAATTTTTAATTTTTAATTTTTAATTTTTAATTTTTAATTTTTAATTTTTAATTTTTAATTTTTAATTTTTAATTTTTAATTTTTAATTTTTAATTTTTAATTTTTAATTTTTAATTTTTAATTTTTAATTTTTAATTTTTAATTTTTAATTTTTAATTTTTAATTCTTAATTTTTAATTTTTAATTTTAATTTTTAATTTATAATTTTTAATTTTTAATTTTAAATTTTTAATTTTTAATTTTTAATTTTTAATTTTTAATTTTTAATTTTTAATTCTTAATTTTTAATTTTTAATTTTTAATTTTTAATTTTTAATTTTTAATTTTTAATTTTTAATTTTTAATTTTTAATTTTTAATTTTTAATTTTTAATTTTTAATTTTTAATTTTTAATTTTTAATTTTTAATTTTTAATTTTTAATTTTTTAATTTTTACTTTTTAATTTTTAATTTTTTATTTTTAATTTTTAATATTTAATTTTTAATTTCTAATTTTTAATTTTTAATTTTTAATTTTTAATTTTTAATTTCTGATTTTTAATTTTTAATTTTTGATTTTTAATTTTTAGTTTTTAATTTTTAATTTTTAATTTTTAATTTTTAATTTTTAATTTTTAATTTTTAATTTTTAATTTTTAATTTTTAATTTATAATTTATAATTTTTAATTTTTAATTTTTAATTTTTAATTTTTAATTTATAATTTATAATTTATAATTTATAATTTATAATTTTTAATTTTTAATTTTTAATTTCTAATTTTTAATTTTTAATTTTTAATTTTTAATTTTTAATTTTTAATTTTTAATTTTTAATATTTAATTTTTAATTTTTAATTTTTAATTTTTAATTTTTAATTTTTAATTTTTAATTTTTAATTTTTAATTTTTAATTTTTAATTTTTAATTTTTAATTTTTAATTTTTAATTTTTAATTTTTAATTTTTAATTTTTAATTTTTAATTTTTAATTTTTAATTTTTAATTTTTTAATTTTTAATTTTTAATTTTTAATTTTTAATTTTTAATTTTTAATTTTTAATTTTTAATTTTTAATTTTAATTTTTAATTTTTAATTTTTAATTTTTAATTTTTAATTTTTAATTTTTAATTTTTAATTTTTAATTTTTAATTTTTAATTTTTAATTTTTAATTTTTAATTTTTAATTTTTAATTTTTAATTTTTAATTTTTAATTTTTAATTTTTAATTTTTAATTTTAATTTTTAATTTTTAATTTTTAATTTTTAATTTTTAATTTTTAATTTTTAATTTTTAATTTTTAATTTTTAATTTTTAATTTTTAATTTTTAATTTTTAATTTTTAATTTTTAATTTTTAATTTTTAATTTTTAATTTTTAATTTTTAATTTTTAATTTTTAATTTTTAATTTTTAATTTTTAATTTTTAATTTTTAATTTTTAATTTTTAATTTTTAATTTTTTAATTTTTAATTTTTAATTTTTAATTTTTAATTTTTAATTTTTAATTTTTAATTTTTAATTTTTAATTTTTAATTTTTAATTTTTAATTTTTAATTTTTAATTTTTAATTTTTAATTTTTAATTTTTAATTTTTAATTTTTAATTTTTAATTTTTAATTTTTAATTTTAATTTTTAATTTTTAATTTTTAATTTTTAATTTTTAATTTTTAATTTTCAATTTTTAATTTTTAATTTTTAATTTTAATTTTTAATTTTTAATTTTTAATATTTAATTTTTAATTTTTTATTTTTAATTTTTAATTTTTAATTTTTAATTTATAATTTTTAATTTATAATTTTTAATTTTTAATTTTTAATTTTTAATTTTTAATTTTTAATTTTTAATTTTTAATTTTTAATTTTTAATTTTTAATTTTTAATTTTTAATTATTAATTTATAATTTTTAATTTTTAGTTTTTAGCTTTTAATTTTTAATTTTTAATTTTTAATTTTTAATTTTTAATTTTTAATTTTTAATTTTTAATTTTTAATTTTTAATTTTTAATTTTTAATTATTAATTTATAATTTTTAATTTTTAGTTTTTAGCTTTTAATTTTTAATTTTTAATTTTTAATTTTTAATTTTTAATTTTTAATTTTCAATTTTTAATTTTTAATTTTTAATTTTAATTTTTAATTTTTAATTTTTAATTTTTAATATTTAATATTTAATTTTTAATTTTTAATTTTTTATTTTTAATTTTTAATTTTTAATTTATAATTTTTAATTTATAATTTTTAATTTTTAATTTTTAATTTTTAATTTTTAATTTTTAATTTTTAATTTTTAATTTTTAATTTTTAATTTTTAATTTTTAATTTTTAATTTTTAATTTTTAATTATCACATTAATTTATAATTTTTAATTTTTAGTTTTTAGCTTTTAATTTTTAATTTTTAATTTTTAATTTTTAATTTTTAATTTTTAATTTTTAATTTTTAATTTTTAATTTTTAATTTTTAATTTTTAATTTTTAATTTTTAATTTTTAATTTTTAATTTTTAATTTTTAATTTTTAATTTTTAATTTTTAATTTTTAATTTTTAATTTTTAATTTTTAATTTTTAATTTTTAATTTTTAATTTTTAATTTTTAATTTTTAATTTTTAATTTTTAATTTTTAATTTTTAATTTTTAATTTTTAATTTTTAATTTTTAATTTTTAATTTTTAATTTTTAATTTTTAATTTTTAATTTTTAATTTTTAATTTTTAATTTTTAATTTTTAATTTTTAATTTTTAATTTTTAATTTTTAATTTTTAATTTTTAATTTTTAATTTTTAATTTTTAATTTTTAATTTTTAATTTTTAATTTTTAATTTTTAATTTTTAATTTTTAATTTTTAATTTTTAATTTTTAATTTTTAATTTTTAATTTTTAATTTTTAATTTTTAATTTTTAATTTTTAATTTTTAATTTTTAATTTTTAATTTTTAATTTTTAATTTTTAATTTTTAATTTTTAATTTTTAATTTTTAATTTTTAATTTTTAATTTTTAAT
>CAVMKG010000266.1:62860-105360 GCA_963682025.1 Cordilura impudica | reverse complement strand
TAGTTTTTAGTTTTTAGTTTTTAATTTTTAATTTTAAATTTTTAATTTTTAATTTTTATTTTTAATTTTAATTTTTAATTTTTAATTTTTAATTTTTAATTTTTAATTTTTAATTTTTAACTTTTAATTTTTAATTTTTAATTTTTAATTTTTAATTGTTAGTTTTTAATTTTTAATTTTTAATTTTTAACTTTTAATTTTTAAATTTTAATTTTTAATTTTTATTTTTTTAATTAATTTTTAATTTTTAATTTTTAATTTTTAATTTTTAATTTTTAATTTTTAATTTTTAATTTTTAATTTTTAATTTTTAATTTTTAATTTTTAATTTTTAATTTTTAATTTTTAATTTTTAATTTTTAATTTTTAATTTTTAATTTTTAATTTTAAATTTTTAATTTTCAATTTTTAATTTTTAATTTTTAATTTTTAATTTTTAATTTTTAATTTTTAATTTTTAATTGTTAATATATATTTTTAATTTTTAAATTTTAATTTTTAATTTTTAATTTTTAATTTTTAATTTTTAATTTTTAATTTTTAATTTTTAATTTTTAATTTTTAATTTTTAATTTTTAATTTTTAATTTTTAATTTTTAATTTTTAATTTTTAATTTTTAATTTTTAATTTTTTAAAATTTAATTTTTAATTTTTAATTTTTAATTTTTAATTTTTAATTTTTAATTTTTAATTTTGAATTTTGAACTTTTATTTTTTATTTTTAAATTTTTAATTTTTAATTTTTAGTTTTAATTTTTAATTTTTAATTTTTAATTTTTAATTTTTAATTTTTAATTTTTAATTTTTAATTTTTAATTTTTAATTTTTAATTTTTAATTTTTAATTTTTAATTTTTAATTTTTAATTTTTAATTTTTAATTTTTAATTTTTAATTTTTAATTTTTTATTTTTAATTTTTAATTTTTAATTTTTAATTTTTAATTTTTAATTTTTAATTTTTAATTTTTAATTTTTAATTTTTAATTTATAATTTTTAATTTTTAATCTTTATTTTTTAATTTTTAATTTTTAATTTTTCATTTTTAATTTTTAATTTTTAATTTTTAATTTTTAATTTTTAATTTTTAATTTTTAATTTTTAATTTTTAATTTTTAATTTTTAATTTTTAATTTTTAATTTTTAATTTTAATTTTTAATTTTTAATTTTTAATTTTTCATTTTTAATTTTTAATTTTTAATTTTTAATATTTAATATTTAATATTTAATTTTTAATTTTTAATTTTTAATTTTTAATTTTTAATTTTAATTTTTAATTTTTAATTTTTAATTTTTAATTTTTAATTTTTAATTTTTAATATTTAATTTTTAATTTTTAATTTTTAATTTTTAATTTTTAATTTTAATTTTTATTTTTTAGTTTTTAATTTTTAATTTTTAACTTTTATTTTTTAATTTTTAATTTTTAATTTTTAATTTTTAATTTTTAATTTTTAATTTTTAATTTTTAATTTTTAATTTTTAATTTTAATTTTTAATTTTTAATTTTTAATTTTTAATTTTTAATTTCTAATTTTTAATTTTTAATTTTTATTTTTAGTTTTTAATTTTAATTTTTATTTTTTAATTTTTAATTTTTAATTTTAATTTTAATTTTTTAATTTTTAATTTTTAATTTTTAATTTTTAATTTTTAATTTTTAATTTTTAATTTTTAATTTTTAATTTTTAATTTTAATTTTTAATTTTATTTTAATTTTTAATTTTTAATTTTAATTTTTAATTTTAATTTTTAATTTTTAATTTTAATTTTAATTTTTAATTTTTAATTTTTAATTTTTAATTTTTAAATTTTTAATTTTTAATTTTTAATTTTTAATTTTAATTTTTAATTTTTAATTTTTAATTTTTAATTTTAATTTTTAATTTTTAATTTTTAATTTTTAATTTTTAATTTTTAATTTTTAATTTTTAATTTTTAATTTTTAATTTTTGATTTTTGATTTTTAATTTTTAATTTTTAATTTTTAATTTTAATTTTTAATTTTTAATTTTTAATTTTTAATTTTTTAATTTTTAATTTTAATTTTTAATTTTTAATTTTTAATTTTTAATTTTTAATTTTTAATTTTTAATTTTTAATTTTTAACTTTTAATTTTTAATTTTTAATTTTTAATTTTTAATTTTTAATTTTTAATTTTTAATTTTTAATTTTTAAATTTTAATTTTTAATTTTTAATTTTAATTTTTAATTTTTAATTTTTAATTTTTAATTTTTAATTTTTAATTTTAATTTTTAATTTTTAATTTTTAATTTTTAATTTTTAATTTTTAATTTTTAATTTTTAATTTTTAATTTTTAATTTTTAATTTTTAATTTTTAATTTTTAATTTTTAATTTTTAATTTTTAATTTTTAATTTTTAATTTTTAATTTTTAATTTTTAATTTTTAATTTTTAATTTTTAATTTTTTAATTTTTAATTTTTAATTTTTAATTTTTAATTTTTAATTTTTAATTTTTAATTTTTAATTTTTAATTTTTAATTTTTAATTTTTAATTTTTAATTTTTAATTTTTAATTTTTAATTTTTAATTTTTAATTTTTAATTTTTAATTTTTAATTTTTAATTTTTAATTTTTAATTTTTAATTTTTAATTTTTAATTTTTAATTTTAATTTTTAATTTTTAATTTTTAATTTTTAATTTTTAATTTTTAATTTTTAATTTTTAATTTTTAATTTTTAATTTTTAATTTTTAATTTTTAATTTTTAATTTTAATTTTTAATTTTTAATTTTTAATTTTTAATTTTAATTTTTAATTTTTAATTTTTAATTTTTAATTTTTAATTTTTAATTTTTAATTTTTAATTTTTTAATTTTTAATTTTTAATTTTTAATTTTTAATTTTTAATTTTTAATTTTTAATTTTTAATTTTTAATTTTTAATTTTTAATTTTTAATTTTTAATTTTTAATTTTTAATTTTTAATTTTTAATTTTTAATTTTTAATTTTTAATTTTTAATTTTTAATTTTTAATTTTTAATTTTTAATTTTTAATTTTTATTTTTTAGTTTTTAATTTTTAATTTTTAACTTTTATTTTTAATTTTTAATTTTTAATTTTTAATTTTTAATTTTTAATTTTTAATTTTTAATTTTTAATTTTTAATTTTTAATTTTTAATTTTTAATTTTTAATTTTTAATTTTTAATTTTTAATTTTTAATTTTTAATTTTTAATTTTTAATTTTTAATTTTTAATTTTTAATTTTTAAATTTTTAATTTTTAATTTTTAATTTTTAATTTTTAATTTTAATTGTTAGTTTTTAATTTTTAATTTTTAACTTTTAATTTTTAATTTTTAATTTTTAATTTTTTAATTTTTAATTTTTAATTTTTAATTTTTAATTTTTAATTTTTAATTTTTAATTTTTAATTTTTAATTTTTAATTTTTAATTTTTAATTTTTAATTTTTAATTTTTAATTTTTAACTTTTAATTTTTAATTTTTAATTTTTAATTTTTAATTTTTAATTTTTAATTTTTAGCTATTAATTTTTAATTTTTAATTTTTATTTTTTAATTTTTAATTTTTAATTTTTAATTTTTATTTTTTAATTTTTAATTTTTAATTTTTAATTTTTAATTTTTAATTTTTAATTTTTAATTTTTAATTTTTACTTTTTTATTTTTAATTTTAATTTTTAAATTTTAATTTTTAATTTTTAATTTTTAATTTTTAATTTTAATTTTTAATTTTTAATTTTTAATTTTTAATTTTTAATTTTTAATTTTTAATTTTTAATTTTTTATTTTTAATTCTTAATTCTTAATTTTTAATTTTTAATTTTCAATTTTTAATTTTTAATTTTTAATTTTTAATTTTTAATTTTTAATTTTTAATTTTTAATTTTTAATTTTTAATTTTTAATTTTTAATTTTTAATTTTTAATTTTTAATTTTTAATTTTTAATTTTTAATTTTTAATTTTTAATTTTTAATTTTTAATTTTTAATTTTTAATTTTTAATTTTAATTTTTAATTTTTAATTTTTAATTTTTAATTTTTAATTTTTAATTTTTAATTTTTAATTTTTAATTTTTAATTTTTAATTTTTAATTTTTAATTTTTAATTTTTAATTTTTAATTTTTAATTTTTAATTTTTAATTTTTAATTTTTAATTTTTAGTTTTTAGTTTTTAGTTTTTAATTTTTAATTTTAAATTTTAAATTTTTAATTTTTAATTTTTAATTTTTAATTTTTAATTTTTAATTTTTAATTTTTAATTTTTAATTTTTAACTTTTAATTTTTAATTTTTAATTTTTAATTTTTAATCGTTAGTTTTTAATTTTTAATTTTTAATTTTTAACTTTTAATTTTTAAATTTTAATTTTTAATTTTTATTTTTTAATTAATTTTTAATTTTTAATTTTTAATTTTTAATTTTTAATTTTTAATTTTTAATTTTTAATTTTTAATTTTTAATTTTTAATTTTTAATTTTTAATTTTTAATTTTTAATTTTTAATTTTTAATTTTTAATTTTTAATTTTAAATTTTTAATTTTCAATTTTTAATTTTTAATTTTTAATTTTTAATTTTTAATTTTTAATTTTTAATTTTTAATTGTTAATATATAATTTTTAATTTTTAATTTTTAATTTTTAATTTTTAATTTTTAATTTTTAATTTTTAATTTTTAATTTTTAATTTTTAATTTTTAATTTTTAATTTTTAATTTTTAAAATTTAATTTTTAATTTTTAATTTTTAATTTTTAATTTTTAATTTTTAATTTTTAATTTTGAATTTTGAACTTTTATTTTTTATTTTTAAATTTTTAATTTTTAATTTTTAGTTTTTAGTTTTTAATTTTTAATTTTTAATTTTTAATTTTTAATTTTTAATTTTTAATTTTTAATTTTTAATTTTTAATTTTTAATTTTTAATTTTTAATTTTTAATTTTTAATTTTTAATTTTTAATTTTTAATTTTTAATTTTTAATTTTTAATTTTTAATTTTTAATTTTTAATTTTTAATTTTTAATTTTTAATTTTTAATTTTTAATTTTTAATTTTTAATTTTTAATTTTTTATTTTTATTTTTTAAATTTTTAATTTTTAATTTTTAATTTTTAATTTTTAATTTTTAATTTTTAATTTTTAATTTATAATTTTTAATTTTTAATCTTTATTTTTTAATTTTTAATTTTTAATTTTTCATTTTTAATTTTTAATTTTTAATTTTTAATTTTTAATTTTTAATTTTTAATTTTTAATTTTTAATTTTTAATTTTTAATTTTTAATTTTTAATTTTTAATTTTTAATTTTTAATTTTTAATTTTTAATTTTTAATTTTTAATTTTTCATTTTTAATTTTTAATTTTTAATATTTAATATTTAATATTTAATTTTTAATTTTTAATTTTTAATTTTTAATTTTTAATTTTTAATTTTTAATTTTTAATTTTTAATTTTTAATTTTTAATTTTTAATTTTTAATTTTTAATATTTAATTTTTAATTTTTAATTTTTAATTTTTATTTTTTAGTTTTTAATTTTTAATTTTTAATTTTTAACTTTTATTTTTTAATTTTTAATTTTTAATTTTTACTTTTTAATTTTTAATTTTTAATTTTTAATTTTTAATTTTTAATTTTTAATTTTTAATTTTTAATTTTTAATTTTTAATTTTTAATTTTTAATTTTTAATTTTTAATCTTTAATTTTTAATTTTTAATTTTTAATTTTTAATTTTTAATTTTTAATTTTTAATTTTTAAATTTTTAATTTTTAATTTTTAATTTTTAATTTTTAATTTTTAATTGTTAGTTTTTAATTTTTAATTTTTAACTTTTAATTTTTAATTTTTAATTTTTAATTTTTAATTTTTAATTTTTAATTTTTAATTTTTAATTTTTAATTTTTAATTTTTAATTTTTAATTTTTAATTTTTAATTTTTAATTTTTAATTTTTAATTTTTAATTTTTAACTTTTAATTTTTAATTTTTAATTTTTAATTTTTAATTTTTAATTTTTAATTTTTAATTTTTAATTTTTAGCTATTAATTTTTAATTTTTAATTTTTATTTTTTAATTTTTAATTTTTAATTTTTAATTTTTAATTTTTATTTTTTAATTTTTAATTTTTAATTTTTAATTTTTAATTTTTAATTTTTAATTTTTAATTTTTAATTTTTAATTTTTAATTTTTACTTTTTTATTTTTAATTTTTAATTTTTAAATTTTAATTTTTAATTTTTAATTTTTAATTTTTAATTTTTAATTTTTAATTTTTAATTTTTAATTTTTAATTTTTAATTTTTAATTTTTAATTTTTAATTTTTAATTTTTAATTTTTAATTTTTTATTTTTAATTCTTAATTCTTAATTTTTAATTTTTAATTTTTAATTTTTAATTTTTAATTTTTAATTTTTAATTTTTAATTTTTAATTTTTAATTTTTAATTTTTAATTTTTAATTTTTAATTTTTAATTTTTAATTTTTAAGTTTTAATTTTTAATTTTTAATTTTTAATTTTTAATTTTTAATTTTTAATTTTTAATTTTTAATTTTTAATTTTTAATTTTTAATTTTTAATTTTTAATTTTTAATTTTTAATTTTTAATTTTTAATTTTTAATTTTTAATTTTTAATTTTTAATTTTTAATTTTTAATTTGTAATTTTTAATTTTTAATTTTTAATTTTTAATTTTTAATTTTTAATTTTTAATTTTTAATTTTTAATTTTTAATTTTTAATTTTTAATTTTTAATTTTTAATTTTTAATTTTTAATTTTTAATTTTTAATTTTTAATTTTTAATTTTTAATTTTTAATTTTTAATTTTTAATTTTTAATTTTTAATTTTTAATTTTTAATTTTTAATTTTTAGTTTTTAGTTTTTAATTTTTAATTTTAAATTTTTAATTTTTAATTTTTAATTTTTAATTTTTAATTTTTAATTTTTAATTTTTAACTTTTAATTTTTAATTTTTAATTTTTAATTGTTAGTTTTTAATTTTTAATTTTTAACTTTTAATTTTTAAATTTTAATTTTTAATTTTTATTTTTTAATTAATTTTTAATTTTTAATTTTTAATTTTTAATTTTTAATTTTTAATTTTTAATTTTTAATTTTTAATTTTTAATTTTTAATTTTTAATTTTTAATTTTTAATTTTTAATTTTTAATTTTTAATTTTTAATTTTAAATTTTTAATTTTCAATTTTTAATTTTTAATTTTTAATTTTTAATTTTTAATTTTTAATTGTTAATATATAATTTTTAATTTTTAATTTTTAATTTTTAATTTTTAATTTTTAATTTTTAATTTTTAATTTTTAATTTTTAATTTTTAATTTTTAATTTTTAATTTTTAATTTTTAATTTTTAATTTTTAATTTTTAATTTTTAATTTTTAATTTTTAATTTTTAATTTTTAATTTTTAAAATTTAATTTTTAATTTTTAATTTTTAATTTTTAATTTTTAATTTTTAATTTTTAATTTTTAATTTTTAATTTTGAATTTTGAACTTTTATTTTTTATTTTTAAATTTTTAATTTTTAATTTTTAGTTTTTAATTTTTAATTTTTAATTTTTAATTTTTAATTTTTAATTTTTAATTTTTAATTTTTAATTTTTAATTTTTAATTTTTAATTTTTAATTTTTAATTTTTAATTTTTAATTTTTAATTTTTAATTTTTAATTTTTAATTTTTAATTTTTAATTTTTAATTTTTAATTTTTAATTTTTAATTTTTAATTTTTAATTTTTAATTTTTAATTTTTAATTTTTAATTTTTAATTTTTAATTTTTAATTTTTAATTTTTAATTTTTAATTTTTAATTTTTAATTTTTAATTTTTAATTTTTAATTTTTAATTTTTTATTTTTAATTTTTAATTTTTAATTTTTAATTTTTAATTTTTAATTTTTAATTTTTAATTTTTAATTTTTAATTTTTAATTTTTAATTTTTAATTTATAATTTTTAATTTTTAATCTTTATTTTTTAATTTTTAATTTTTAATTTTTCATTTTTAATTTTTAATTTTTAATTTTTAATTTTTAATTTTTAATTTTTAATTTTTAATTTTTAATTTTTAATTTTTAATTTTTAATTTTTAATTTTTAATTTTTAATTTTTAATTTTTCATTTTTAATTTTTAATTTTTAATATTTAATATTTAATATTTAATTTTTAATTTTTAATTTTTAATTTTTAATTTTTAATTTTTAAATTTTTAATTTTTAATTTTGAATTTTTAATTTCTAATTTTTAATTTCTAATTTTTTATTTTTATTTTTATATTGAATTTTGAAATTTTAGTTTTTTATTTTTAATTTTTAATTTTTATTTTTAATTTTTAATTTTTAATTTTTAATTTTTAATTTTTAATTTTTAATTTTTAATTTTTAATTTTTAATTTTTAATTTTTAATTTTTAATTTTTAATTTTTAATTTTAAATTTTAAATTTTTAATTTTAAATTTTAAATTTTATATTTAAGTCTAGTAATAACTCTATAATATAAAGGAAGTAAATATGTGGCTTCTTTAATAACAATGGCCAGTATAAACAAGTAAGAAAATTATAGTCGGTCTAGACCGACTATATGATACCCTATACCATGCGTTTAGAGACCGTATCTCTCAGACCCAACTAACTGGATATAGAAAATAAGCATAAACCAAATTTGAGTGGGATTTTTATACCCTCCACTCCAGTGTGCAGAGGGTATATATAAGTTTGTCATTCCGTTTGTATTAATTAGAAAAAAATCTGGACCCCAAAAAATATATATATTTGTGATCCTTATAACCAGCGAAGTTGATATAGCGTCTGTCCGTCTGTCCGTCTGTGGAAATCACGATGACGGCTTTAATCGGGTAGCTAGGATGCTCGTTGGTATAGAAAATGATTCGCTAACATCCTGAGAAGTTTGCTATTTAAAATCGTTAAAATCGGTTAATCTGGTCCCGAGAATTGAGCGAAGAAGTAAAAAAAGTCCTGAGAAAATATGATTTGAATGTGTGTTCTTGTGATAACGCCCTCAATAGGACAGCTAGGGCGCTCGTTTTTAGTGAGAATGATTCACTAACATCATGAGAAGGTTTCTGTTTTTAAATCATGACAATAGTTTCATAGGTGCCGAGAAATCACTGAAAAGGTAAAAAAAAGACGTTTTCCTATATTGTTTTCCTAAATTTTGTATTTTGTCATAGCTGTGCATGTTGTTTTTGTGGTCGTTGTGTTAATAATATAAAAGTTCATCAATATCAATATTTTTTGGTGTACTATTTAAGTTAATTAATTAATAAAAGAAACTATATAAAATCAATATCAATATTCTGCGATTTTTATAACATCACAAAATGTTACAAATTGATATATACTACTGTTGGCAATATCAAAATACTATAAATAATATTCATATATTCTGTATATCCATAATAAGCGCATATTAAAATAAATCGGTAATTTATTTTATTTATAAACATTCTGAAATTTTTAGAGTTGCAAAAATATTATGGTTTTAAGAGTTGTATTTTTAGTACATGTATAAACCCTGCATACTTGCATTCAAAAGTAGTAGGCAGGTAAAAAAATTGGTGTAAAAAAATTGGTGTTTAGAAAAATACTATTTTTTGTCAGATGTTAAAAAAAGATGTTAATTACAATAAATTTTTAAAATTTGTTATTTAATGTCGGGACGGAGGCAAACGCCATTCCCAAAATTTTGTTTCAAGAGTTATCCACATTAAGAATAACTGCGGAGCTCAGCTCAATCAATGTGCAATGATCAAGCCTTGAACTGGGAAACATGCATTTATGCTTTTCTTAACACAAACGCCATTCCCAACTACCAAAAATTTTAGACACGAGCTGTTCACATTATGAATAGTCGCGGAGCTCAACTCAATCACGCTTTTCTTAGCACAAACCGAACTTCTTATGGCACATTAAAAATAAACTAATTGAGAGGTACAATTCATCATTACGCTGTATTATAATACTATTTTCTTATTTTACTGGTAGCTAGTAAACAAAGTGATCGTATCATTGTGAACGAAATAGAATTAAAAGTGTGTGCAGATTTGTTTTACTTAAAAAACCTGTTTCTACAGATAGTAAATAAAATCCCAGTAAGCATTTTATGCATAAATGATCATGTAGAGTCTTTTTGACTCATATGTGCTATTAAAACAGTCATAAATGCGTCCTTTTTATCCGCTTTTCTGATCAGTTTCGACTCATTTTTGAATCTTGTTTAATGTAATTTTTCTATAAATCACTTTTTAAGAGAAAGCAAAAATCATTTTAAGTATTTTTCTAATGCCGCATGTGATTAATCAGTTTTTAATCATCAAAAGTGCTCGAAGAAGATACAGTAAGGCAATTTTTGTTAAAACAATCTTCGAAATGATGACTGGGATATCGTATATTTTTGTTAACACACAAACATATGCATAGCAGCACGAGTAAACCGAACTCTAATCGGCTTCTTATATGTATACAGACGAACAAAAACGAAAATACTCACCAAAGAGTAAAGTAAGCGACAATTTCATTCAGTCTTATGGAAGTTTTTGTCGCGTTGTCTTGTGAATTGTTTTTAATAGGTACTAGTGATGCCAGGAGATTTTTTCAGCAATCTCTACGCTTATGAAAAAAATTCTCTTTTTCCCTACACCCACTTTTTTCCCCTACTCAACTTTTTTTAAAATTTATTTTTAATTTGTACATTTTCAATTTCAATTATGTAAAAATAACATAAAACAAAGAAAAAAAAATATAAAAAATAAGATAAAAATATCATGAGAATTACATAAGAATAATATAAACAAGTAAGAGTGTTAAATTCGGCTGTGCCGAATCTTTGATACCCTCCACCTCGGTTTGAGTATTGATAATAAATGTAAACAATATATTTGAAAAAGTAAACAATTTGTTAAACTTAATACCAGATTATTTCAGCAAATTCTTTGGGTTGATCCGCTTAACAGATGTTTTTTGTTTATTTCAAGAGTTGGTCTAAAAAGCTTTCTCACATTAGTAATTCGCACTCCAACGAGGAAAGATCGTTTTCGTCTTTTCTATTATTTCGGATAAAAGAAAACACGTTTCGGTGTTTGCTTTTTGGACATCGTTGTTGCTGATCGGCATGCATTTAGGTTATATACCTATATTCATGCGTTTCCGGTTATATGATATAACCTCTCGATTAATTTAAAATTTTTGCAAATTAAATATCTCACCCTAACCTTCATTGCGAAAAAGCTCTCTCAATTTTTTTTCTGTTGTTAAAATATTATCATATTTGGAAAATAATTTTTTTTACAAATAAAAGGGAGTTTTCTCTATTAGATTTTGTGGCAACACAAAATAACACCATACAATACAAAATCTAACTCAGTGATGCCAACTTTTGATTTTGAATTAAATTATGTTAATAAAATATATTTTCATTTATTGACTCCAAATACTACTACCTGGGAATTATCATCGAACTTCAATTTTTGGGGTTTACTTTGCCTACCATGAAGTCAAATTTTGAAGTCATCCAAGGACTATACATAATGAGGATGTGCAAAACGATAATGGAACGATTAAACCAAAAGTCTGTATTTACTGCAACATTGTTGATTAATAAAAAGAAACATGTATATATAATTTTTTTTTATTCACCAATAATGTTGAAAATGTAATATCGTAAAAAAAAATATTTATAGAATTTTATATGAAATTAAATAAATATATGATTATTTTTATTAGATCTTATTGATATGTTAAGAATTTATTGTTTTCAATAAGTTTGAAGAAAAAAAAATATGATAATAAAAAATACATTGGAATTAGAATTCATTGGAATTCGAACATAAGCGAAAAGGATCAAGAGCCAGCGCACTACGCACTCGACCACCAATATGTTATTCGGCAGTTATGCATATAAATGTTTCTTAAGTCAAACAAAATCATAGGCAGAACGTTCAACAGAGAATATTGTGATGGGAACGTTGTGGTGAGAACGTTGGGATAGAACGTTGTGGTGAGAACGTTGAGGAGAGAACGTTGATACGTTTAAAATTTTATCCCAACAAACGATGCCAGTAGTAAAATGCAAATGAAATGGAGAAAAAGTTATTCATACAAACAGTTTTTACATTATTTTGCTTTGTTGGGATGTTTTGCATGTAGTAACAGTAACAAAATCGACCTGATTTTGGCAAGCAGTGAATTTAATTGAGAAATGAAAACTACAATCCATGTACAGTCCTATCCACTTGAATAGCACACCTAAATGTATATATATCAAAAGCTTAAAGCACGCGCTATTTAAGTGGACAGGATTGTATGTTCATTTTAAAATGATATGTTTATTATTTATATCATTTCTACCACCGTGTAACATTTCTACAATTACAATATTAATGTTTTTTGAACCAAAAAAAGAAACATTAATGTTATATTTTTTGTTTTTGTACAAAATTGAAATAATTCATTTGATTTTAGTATGTAATGATATGCATGAAATTTTCACAATTTTAATAAAAGTATTTTAACTATAATTAACTACACAAATTTATTTTAGAAATTCTTTTTGTTTTTTTTTTCACATGAAAATATTACATTTTATAAATATTTGAAGAGTATATAATATTTTTCAAATTTATAAACGAATATTTGAAAGCAATATGAAATGTTATTATAATATATATATATATATATATATATACATATATTTATGTTTTTTTTTTTTTTTGTAAATAAGTATATAATTTAAGTTTGTAATTAATATATAAGATATGAATATACATATATGTATTGCAACAGTTTTTATGTTCGCAATTCTTAAATAGCATTTGACGTTTTCTAAAATTCATTGAATTTAAATCAATGTTTTCTGTAGTCCGATTCTGAAAATTTCAACGATCCGACAATCGCAAAATATATCGACAGCTATTGTTGTTTGCACTAAGGATTAAGTAATTCACTAAGTACATACATCTTAACGACAGTCGCCAAATCTTTTTTTCTATTTATTTAAATTGTAGACGAGTGGCATCTCTGTCAAAATAAGCGAAAATCACAAAGAAGAATAGAAAAAAAAACAAATTACTTCGTGTTTGACAGGATGATTTTACCTTTATGTTTAATATCTTTTTTTTTTACTAATATTTGTGTTTATTTATTTGAAAATGAAATAATGAATTGAATATGCTATTTAATTTTTTTATTTATATAAAAAAGTATTTTAATAAAAGCAAAATATTTTCACTATTTTATGATTTTTATTTATGTATGACGACATTTCAACCTAAAAATTTTAGTTTTTATCGATTGAATAAACAACACAAAAATGGTTGTCGTTTAGATAACAACAACAGCTGAGTTTAATAAAAGCGAATATCGTTTAAAAATGTTACTGATAATTTTGCGATTTTCTTTTTTTTAACGATTCGACTATCGTTAAAAGAAGTTACTGAATCGCGGTAGTGAAAAGCTATTAATTTCTCCTGAATGTCAATATTTTTTTTAAATGTAAAAATTTTTTAAATGTAAACGTAGTTATTGGTGTTTTTTTTTTTTTTTTTTTGAATTTCAATTTGTGTTTAACGAATAAAATTTATATATTAAAGATGCAATAGATGTCTTCTAAATCTAAAATTATAATTTCCGACGTTTTGATATGATTTTCTGAAATTCAATTAATTGTAATTTATAATTGGAACTTTTTAATTCTAGTTTTTAGAATTGATATTTTCTTGAATTTGAATGGAAAATTTAAAAAGAGCAATTTTGTATTTATGTGGATAGTAATGCTTTAGTAATTATAAACAATTTTTAAAAATTAGATGTAATCGCAATCAGATATTTTGTAGGTAAAGCAGAATAATAGTTCTATATAACTATGTAAAACTGTTTTGAAAGCAAAAAACTCATTGATGAACTCGGTAACTCTATTTTATAAAGACAACAAAAAGTTAACATGCCAAACTTATGTTCATATTTGTAAATGAATAATGAAACAAGTAAGAAAATTATAGTCGGTCTAGACCGACTATACGATACCCTATACCATGCGTTTAGAAACCCTATCTCTTAGGCCCAACTAACTGGACATTGAAAATAAGCAAAAACCAAATTTGAGTGGGATTTTTATTAATTTTTTTGGCTGCAGATATGAAAAAGTTCATATCGGATGCTATATCTATAAAGGGACTAGGTCCAAAAATGGACCGATGCTGATCATGTTTGGTAAAGTCTCTTGTATTTTGCAAAAATATATACAAACAAAATTTGAGAAGAATCAGTGCAATATTTTTGTTTTTTAATAGATTTAAGTGAAGATCGGGAAGCACCTCTATATGGGGTCAAAGGCATTATTTTTGGACTACTTATTAGTGGATGTAATGAACTCATACAAACCCAATTTGAGTATGATCTATATGACAATTTGGATCTTATGGAAATTTATGTCGATTTCATATGGGTAATTTGTATGGGGGCTAGGTCTGAACATGGACCGATTCTCACCAATTTCAATAGCGTTCATCCCATGGCCGATAGAAGCTTATATACCAAATTTCATCAAAATATATTCATATTTGCGACCTGCAGTTTGATTACAAGCTTTACATGGACACACAGACGGACGGACGGACGGACGGACGGACGGACATTGTTAAATCAACTCAGAAAGTGATTCTGATTCGATCGGTATAATTAAAGATGGGTCTAGGTCAAATATTTTTGGTTGTTACAAACAGCAGCACAAAGTCATTATACCCAAACCACATAGTGGTATAGGGTATAAAAACATATGAAATAAAAGACCAGCCCGTGTATACTCTTAACATTGTTCTGTATGATATCTAGTTGAAAATATTGACATTCATGTTAAAATAGAAGTAACTATTGCAAAGCTAATTAGAACCAAAATTGTGGCGTCATCTATTGCGGCATAGTCAAGCTGAGCAAAATGAAGTGACACTCTGTTAAAGCAAAAGAAATGTATTTTCCCCACAACAAAATATTGCAGAAAATTATGTAAATAAAATAATATACCGATTTATTTCTAACATGCAGTTGTTATGGATATACATATATATAATATATGTATATTATTTGTATTATCTAATACGTTTATGTATGTATATGTAAATATTACACACAAAAAATACAACATCAAACGTTTTTTTTGTGTTTTTCTTTTTAAATAAATTTATACATAAAATTTTTTTTGCTAACTTTACATTTTTTTTTTTTTATTCTCAACTAGGTATCTTAGCATTATTTGCTTTAGATGTTGGTGAATTTTTACTCCCTTTATATTAACTCGTAGTATCTGCTTGTCGAAAAAATTTTGGATCGATTTTAACCCCTTTCCCGTAACCCATTCGATCTGAAATTTTACAGGCAGGCTCGTGGTAATAACAGAAATGATTTAACAAATTTTTTTAGTGATGCCAAAACAATGGAAACTTTTAAATTTTTCTACCAGAGTTAAAAAAAAAATTTACAAATTGTTATTTTTTATTATACTATTACCACAACGACCACAAAAACAACAAGTCCAGCTATGACAACAACACAACATTTAGAATAACAACAAGAACAATATAGAAACATCAATTTTTTTCATTTTTTTTTACTTTTTCAGAGATTTCCCTGGACTTGTTCCACCGATTTTAATGATTTTTGAAATAGAAATCTTCCTATGAATTTGGTGAATCATTCTCATTAAAAATTATCACTGTAGCTGCACTATGGAGGGCGTGATCGTGACAAGAACAACATAGAAAATTATGTTTTTTCAAGACTTTTTTTAGTCCTTCACCCAATTCTCGGGACCTAATCAACCGATTTGGACGATTTTAAATAGCGAACTTTTCAGGATGTTAATAAATCATTTTTTATATCAACGAGCACCCTAGCTGCCCGACTGATGCCGTCATCGTGATTTCCACAGACGGACAGATGGATATCGCTATATCAACTCCGGTTGTTATAAGGATCACAAATATATATATTTTATGGGGTCCAAATTTTTTTTTCTAATTATTACAAACGGAATGACAAACTTATATGTATATACCCTCTGCACACTGGAGTGGAGGGTATAAAAACATACAGATATTATAAAAAAATATTTTTACAATTCTGTATAATTCATCTTTTTGATATGGCTAGATGTGCATTTAAAATTTATACAATTAATTAAAATGGCTTGCAAATGAGATGTTATAACTCAAACAGAATATTTGTTCTTGGTTTTCAGTGTTGCCGTTTTAGCTTTTTAGTTGCTAGATTTAGCAACTTTTTTTGTCGTTTAGCATCCAAAATTTATCAAAAGATGCTAGATGCTAACTTAGAATCTTTTATTAATAAAAAGTTGCTTTTAGAATCTTTTTTTTGATATTTTTTTTTTCATTATTTTTGAATATATAATTTTAATGGTATTGATATGTTTTAATTTCTCAAAGTGTAGTACAGTAATTTTGTGTACTACTGCTTTTATCACTCTGCTCGTTTCTTTCAACAAATATAACAAAACATTTTGAAATAGAAGAATGTAAACACCAACAACAGTTTTTAATGAATTAGAAGGTCGATTGCCAAAAAATATTATTGTATTAAAAAAATGCCAAAATTTTCAATACAAAACACATTAGACCGGGTAAAAGAACAGATAACCAATATATTAGAAGAGTTTAAATTTATATCATCTGAAACAGAAAAAATTCAAATCCAATGGAGTTATAGCACAGAACAGTATTGGGATACAACACTGAAGACAACCTCTTTATGGATTGAAAAATTCTATTGGCGAAAATCCATTTAAGGAGTTATCAATATTTGTTTTGTCTATATAAGTTTTCTCTTTCTCAAAAGCCGAAGTTGAACGTTTGTTTAGTTTAATGGCTTTAGTTAAAAGCAAACTTCGAACAGAATAAAATCCGAGTTGTTATGTTCTGTAATACGTATAAAAGAAGGATTGAAATTGAAAAATCGGTGCTGTCACACTTACAATATACCGAGCGATGTCGTTGATAAAAGTCGATCGTCAGAAAAATATCAGAGCCAAGAAGAACTTGAAGATGAAGACATCACAGAAATGTTAGATTCCATAAACCAATTATTCTAATATAATCGAATCTTTTGATAATGTAATTTCTGTTATATTTTAAATAAGAAAATCCCTCTTAAATTAAAAATATTTAATTTAAGTTTAAAATAAACTCCATTTGATGTTAAAAAAAATTTCAGATGAAATCCAAAGTAATTTTAATTAAAATTTAAAAAATATAAATCGAAACATATGTTTCATATTAATTTTTTGATTTAAAAACCAAAGAATTTATTAATAAGTATATAATTTTTCAATATAAAGTTAATGAAATTTGAAAAAAAAATTTAGCATCTTTTTTTTAGCGATTTAGCATCTTTACAATTTCAAATTATGGCAATACTGTTGGTTTTAAAAGATTTTTTATAACAGTGGTTATAAGCATGTATACTTAGATCTGATTTATCGCATTTTAATATATTTTCAAAAGCCTTGCATCCGCATTTATAGTCGTCACCTTTGACCTGCTCCAGCCATCCATTAGCTTCTCGTCTCTCAACTAACTGAAGCAAAATCTTTATGTTCTGTATTTCTTTGATGTGTTTTCAGCATCATCGAAAAACGAATCGTACATTTTTCTAAAATTAATTATGTTTCTAAAATTAATTATGTTCAAATTTATAATATTTTAATGTAATGCACAAAAAACTGTTTTATACTTGTCATTGTTATTAAAGAATCCCCATATTTACTTCCTACATATTATAGAGTTATTACCAGACTTAAAAAGACTTTAAAGTTTAAAATTGAAAAAAAATTATGCGATATTTAACAAATACATTCAAAATAGTTTTGACTGAAATTTTTGGCAGTTTTAGTTTTGCCTTGTATCAGTTACTAAAAAAAACAATTTGTTAAATATTTTCATCTTAATTATCTTAATTAATTTAAAGACACAAAGATAGATTTAATACAATAAAAACAAGTAAGAGTTGAAAGTTGATCTATGCGGTCTCACAAATGTGCCCTATACTAATAGGTCTGGAAAATTGAAAAGGATTGTAAAAAATAAAATGCACTTTTATATTAAAAAATTTAAAATAAAAAGAAAATTACAAAATAAACCATTTACCTGGTTAAACTTAATATTGTTGGTAATTATCTGGATCAGTTAGAATATAAAATGGGATAAATCGGGTGTCATTGTGCCAATTTATGATCTAAAATATGTAGACACCTCTATAAGATGCTGAAAATTCAGCGCATTTGTTGTAATAATTCAGTAATAGGTTTATCCAAGTTTTTACATATTCAAATATTTTATATACATTTGGTACAAATAGTGCAAGAAGTCCAGATATTAATGTAAACGTAAAACCCAGGTGAAGGGTATCAAAGATTCGGCATAGCCGAATTTAACACTCTTAATTGTTCTTAATTTTTTTGGCTGCAGATATGAAAAATTTCATATCGATGCTATATCTATATGGGGACTAGGACCGATCCTGACCATGTTTGGTAAGGTCTCTTGTATTTTGTAAAAATATACATATACAAACAAAATTTGAGAAGAATCAGTGCAATATTTATACCCTATACCACTATGTGGTTTGGGTATAATGACTTTGTGCTGCTGTTTGTAACAACCAAAAATATTTTACCTAGACCCATCTTTAATTATACCGATCGAATCAGAATCACTTTCTGAGTTGATTTAACAATATCCGTCCGTCTGTGTGTCCATGTAAAGCTTGTAATCAAACTGCAGGTCGCAAATATGAATATATTTTGATGAAATTTGGTATATAAGCTCTTATCGGCCAGAGGATGAACGCTGTTGAAATTGGTGAGAATCGGTCCATGTTCAGACCTAGCCCCATACAAATTACCCCTATGAAATCGACATAAATTGTTATAAGATCCAAATTGTCATATAGATCTTACTCAAATTGGGTTTATATGCATTCATTGCATCCATTAATGAGTAGTCCAAAAATGATCCCTTTGGCCCCATATAGAACTGCTTCCCGATTTTCACTTAAATCTATTAAAAAACAAAAATATTGCACTGATTCTTCTCAAATTTTGTTTGTATATATTTTTGAAAATACAAGAGACTTTACGGAACATGATCAGGATCGGTCCATTTTTGGACCTAGTCCGCGTACAGATATAGCATCCGATATGAACTTTTTCATATCTGCAGCCAAAAAAATTAATAAAAATCCCACTCAAATTTGGTTTTTGCTTATTTTCTATGTCCAGTTAGTTGGGCCTAAGAGATAGGGTTTCTAAACGTATGGTATAGGGTATCGTATAGTCGGTCTAGACCGACTATAATTTTCTTACTTGTTTTGTTTTTTGATAGATTTAAGTGAAAATCGGGAAGCAGCTCTATATGGGGCCTATGACTAAGAGTTTTCCCATATAGATCATTTTGGGACTACTGATTAATGGATGTAATAAACACAATTTGAATAAGATTTATATGATAATTTGTATCTTATGGCAATTTAAGTCGATTTCATAGGAGCCATTTGTATGGGGGCTAGGTCTGAACATGGACCGATTCCCACCAGTTTCAATAGCGTTCATCCGCTGGCCGATAGAAGCTTATATACCAAATTTCGTCAAAGTATTTTCATATTTGCGACCTGCAGTTTGATTACAAGCTTTACATGGACACACAGACGGACGGACGGACGGACATCCTTAAATCGAATCAGATAATGATTCTGATTCGATCGGTATAATAAAAGATGGGTCTAGGTCAAATATTTTTGGTATTTACAAACAGCAGCACAAAGTCATTATACCCAAATCACATAGTGGTATAGGATATAAACACTTTTTTGTGCATTACATTAAAATATAAATTTGAACTTAATTAATTTTAGAAACATAATTAATTTTAGAAAAATGTCCGATTCATTTTTCGATGATGCTGAAAACACATCAAAGAAATACAGAAAACAAAGATTTTGCTTCAGTTAGTTGAGAGACGAGAAGCTAATGGATGGCTGGAACAGGTCAAAGGTGACGACTATAAATGCAGATGCAAGGCTTGTGAAAAAATATTAAAATGCTATAAATCAGATCTAAGTATACATGCTTATAACCACTGTTATAAAAAATCTTTTAAAACCAGGAACAAATATTCTGTTTGAGTTATAACATCTCATTTGCAAGCCATTTTAAATAATTGTGTAAATTTTAAATGCACATCTAGCCATATCAAAAAGATGAATTATACAGAATTGTAAAAATATTTTTTTGTAATATCTGTTAGTTTTTTATATTATTCTTATGTAATTCTCATGATATCCTTATCTTATTTTTTATATATTTTTTTTTCTTCGTTTTTATGTTATTTTTACATTATTGAAATTGAAAATGTACAAATTAAAAATAAATTTTGAAAAAAGTAGTGTATGGGAAAAAGTAGGTGTAGGGAAAAAGGGAATTTTTTTCATAAGCGTAGAGATTTCTGAAAAAATCTCCTAAAAATGTAAAAATTTCACAAGACAACGCGACATAGACTTACTTTGTTCAAAAGCTTCAATGAGACTGAATGAAATTGTTGCTTACTTTACTCTTTGGTGAGTATTTTCGTTTTTGTTCGGCTGTATCAGTGTTGCCATTTTAGCATTTTAGTTGCTAGATTTAGCAACTTTTTTTGTCGTTTAGCATCCAAAATTTATGAAAAGATGCTAGATGCTAACTTAGCATTTTTATTAATAAAAAGTTGCTTTTAGCATCTTTTTTTAAATTTTTTTCATTATTTTTGAATATACAATTTTAATCTTAATGGTTTTAATATGTTTTAGTTTTTCAAAGTATAATACAAGAATTTTGTGTACTATTCTATTTACCACTTTGCTCGTTTCTTTCATCAAATATAACAAAACATTTTGAAATAGAAGATTTTTAAACACCAACAACAGTTTGTAATGAATTAAAAAGTCGATTGCCAAAAAATATTATTGTATTTTTAATACAAATGCCAAAATTTTCAATACAAAACACATTAAATCGGGTAAAAGAGCCGATAACCAATATATTAGAAGAGTTTAAATTTATTTCATCTGAAACAAAAAAAATTCAAATCCAATGGAGCTATATCACAGAACAATATTGGGATACAACACTGAATACCACCTCTTTATCGATTGAAGTTAACAAAAATCCTTTTGGCGAAAATCCATTTAAAGAGTTATCAATATTTGTATTGTCTTTACTAGTTTGGCTTTCTCAAAAGCCGAAGTTGAACGTTTGTTTAGTTTAATGGCTTTAGTTAAAAGCAAACTTTGCAACAGAATAAAATCCGAGTTGTTATGTTCTGTAATACGTATAAAAGAAGGTTTGAAATTGAAAAATGCGTGCTGTTACACTTACGTTATACCGAGCGATGTCGTTGATAAAAGTTGATCGTCAGAAAAATATCAGAGCCAAGAACATAAAGATGAACACATCACAGAAATATTAGATTCCATAAACCAATTATTGTAATAGAATCGTATCTTTTAATAATGTAAATTCTGTTATATTTGAAATTAAAAAAAAATCCCTCTAAGATTAAAAATATTTAATTTAAAATTAAAAAAATCAGTTTCATGTTAAAAAAATTACAGAAAAATTAAAGAAAATTACAAAATAATTTTAATTAAAATTTTAAAAATATAAATCGAAACTTATGTTTTATATTAATTTTTCGATTTAAAAACCAAAGAATTTATTAAAAAGTATTTAATTTTTCAATATAAAGTTAACTAAATTTGAAAAAAAAATTATCATCTTTTTTTTTACTCCAGTACGTTTTAGCATCTTTTTTATTTGCAATTTAGCATCTTTACAATTTCAAATTATGGCAACACTGGGCTGTATACATATAAGAAGCAGATTAGAGTTCGGTTTACTGGTGCCGCTATGCATATGTGTGTGTGTTAACAAAAATATACGATATCCCAGTCATCATTTGGAAGATTGTTTTAACAAAAATCTCCTTACTGTGTCTTCTTCGAGCACTTTTGATGATTAAAAACTGATTAATCACATGCACTATTAGAAAAAGACTAGAAAATGATTTTTGCTTTCTCTTAAAAAGTGATTTATAGAAAAATGACATTAAATACGACTCAAAAATGTGTCGAAACTGATCAGAAAAGCGGATAAAAAGAACTCTCAGAAGATTCGCGGGTAAGGTAATATTTTCTTTCGACAAAAGTATATTGTGTGATCAGCAAGAGAGCGCATTTATGACTGTTTTAATAGCACAGATGAGTCAAAAAAGGCTCTACATGATCATTTACTATCTGTAGAAACAGGTTTTTTAAGTAAAACAAATCTGCACACGATTTCAATTCTATTTCGTTCACAATGATACGACCACTTTTTTACTAGCTACCAGTAAAATAAGAAAATAGTATTATAATATAGCGTAATGCTGAATTGTACTTCTCAATTAGTTTATTTTTAATGTGCCATAAGAAGTTCGGTTTGTGCTAAGAAAAGCATGAATATATGTTTCCCAGGGCGAAGCTTGATCATTGCAGTTTGATTGAGTTGAGCTCCGCGACTATTCATAATGTGAATAGCTCGTGCCTAAAATTTTTGGTAGTTGGGAATGGCGTTTGTGTTAAGAAAAGCATGAATGCATGTTTCCCAGGGCAAGACTTGATCATTGCATATTGATTGAGCTGAGCTCCGCGGTTATTCTTAATGTGGAGAACTAATGCAAAAAATTTTTGGGAATGGCGTTTGCCTCCGTCCATTAAATAATAAATTATAAAAAATTATTATAATTAACATATTTTTTTAACATCTGAAAAAAATAGTATTTTTTTAAACACCAATTTTTTTACAGGGTAAATATTTTATGGTTTACCTACTACTTTTGAATGCAAGTATGCAGACTTTATAAATATACTAAAAATACAACCCTTTAAACCATACTATTTTTGCAACTCTAAAAATTTCAGAATTTTGTATAAGTACAATAAAATACCGATTTATTTTAATATGCGCTTATTATGGATATACATTAGGGTGGCCCTTAATAAAAAAAGTGTTCAAACTGTCGGTCTCACCCCTAGAAATATGCGAGTAGCAAAAAAACTGAGAAATACAAAGTTTTGGTCCAATCAAAAAACGTTTAGTCGTGGCGCAAAGCGATTGAAAATTTCAAGTGTGTTTATATGGGGAAAATATGACTTTTTTTCAGATTTTACGAAAATTTCGTTCTATAGTTTAATTTTACCGACAAGCTGGTGCATAATTCGGGATCAGTATTAAATTATCCTTTCAAAAGGCTTTAAAACTTCAAAATCGAATAAAACCTCGCCAAGAAATAGCAAATGCCCCAGACCACTTTTGTGCCAAAAAAAACTAGGTCATGAAATTTGATGGCATTTTTTTCAACTTTGAGAAATTGATTAAAGCCATCATTCTTTTTTGGTCTCTATACTTATAAGTACTCAGATATGAAGCACTGTTTTATTACCACGTTGTTAACCTATTGCGCATTGAGACCGAAAATTGGAAATTTTTTTGATAAAATTTTGAAAACTCCTTTTTCCAGTTTGAAAAAATTTTCTTAAACAAAATTTAAGAAAAATTAATATATTAATTTAAGGTTTTATTAAATACATGTTGCAGATTAACTGTTGTGAATTTTTAAGTAAATCCCTCTACCAGAATTTTTTTGACAAGGATTTTATTTTTGCGGATTTCGAGAAAACTTGGAATTTGAATTTTTTTAATAAATTGTCTTTTATTAGCTTGGGGTCACATGTGACCCCAATTACAAAAGGGTTAATGGAGTCATATTATTTTTTCCGAAACCCTAGGCTATTAAGATAAAATATAACATTTAAAAGTAAAAAAGTGATGAATTTTTGATACAAAGTATTTAGAAAGAGTACATTTACAGAATATTTCACAAAAATTCAAGTTTTCTCGAAATCCACAAAAATAAAATCCTTGTCAAAAAAATTCTGGTAGAGGGATTTACTTAAAAATTCACACAGTTAATCTGCAACATGTATTTAATAAAACCTTAAATTAATATATTAATTTTTTAAAATTTTGTTTAAGAAAATTTTTTCAAACTTGAAAAAGGAGTTTTCAAAATTTTATCAAGAAATTTCCAATTTTCGGTCTCAATGCGCAATAGGTTAACAACGTGGTAATAAAACAGTACTTCATATCTGAGTACTTATAAGTATAGAGACCAAAAAAGAATGATGGCTTTAATCAATTTCTCAAAGTTGAAAAAATTGCCATCAAATTTCATGACCTAGTTTTTTTTTGGCACAAAAGTGGTCTGGGGCATTTGCTATTTCTTGGCGAGGTTTTATTCGATTTTGAAGTTTTATAGCCTTTTGAAAGGATAATTTAATACTGATCCCGAATTATATAACAGCTTGTCGGTAAAATTAAACTATAGAACGAAATTTTCGTAAAATCTGAAAAAAAAGTCATATTTTCCCCATATAAACACACTTGAAATTTTCAATCGCTTTGCGCCACGACTAAACATTTTTTGATTGGCCCAAAACTTTGTATTTCTCAGTTTTTTTGCTATTCGCATATTTCTACGGGGTGAGACCGACAGTTTGAGCACTTTTTTTTCCCTCCATATAACGAAGGGCCACCCTAATATACATATACAGTATATATGAATATTATTTATAGTATTTTCATATTGGCAACAGTAGTATGTATCAATTTGTACCATTTTGTGATGTTATAAAAATCGCAGAATATTGATATTGATTTTATATAGTTTCTTTTATTAATTAATTAACTTAAATATTACACCAAAAAATATTAATATTGGTGAATTTTTATATTACAAAAACAACATGCACAGCTATGACAAAATACAAAATTTAGGAAAACAGTATTGGAAAACGTCATAGTTTTTTTACCTTTTCAGTGATTTCTCGGCACCTATGAAACTTATTGTCATGATTTAAAAAACAGAAACCTTGTCATAATGTTAGTGAATCATTCTCACAAGCGCCCTAGCTGTCCAATTGTTGGCGTTATCGTGACAGGAACACATATTCAAATCATATTTTCTCAGGACTTTTTTACTTCTTCGTTCAAATCTCGGGACCAGATTAACCGATTTGGACGATTTTAACTAGCCAAATTCTCAGGATTTTAGTAAATCATTTTTTATACCAACGAGCATCCTAGCTAAGCGGTCATCGTGATTTCCACAGACGGACAGACGGACATCGCTATATCAACTACGCTTGTTATAAGGATCACAAATATATATATTTTATGGGTCCAGATTTTTTTTTTCTAATTGTTACAAACGGAATGACAAACATATATTCTGGGATTTTTATAACACGGTATCTCGACTAGCTGTAATTCATGGCAATGTTCATGTTCAAGTCAGAGATATATAATAACGTCAAAACGCGAAGTGGGCAAATTATGTCTAGACATTTCATTTCCAAAATGTCTTTGAACTGTAAACACTTAAATTTGTGTCCAATTTCCTCACACGCTTTTTTTTAAAATCCGTTTTTATAGTTTTCACTTTTGTAGTTCCATAAGCTCTCATATTCGCGATACATATTAATGAAATTATTAATTTGGGTTTTATATGATTTAAGTTGCGTCATTTTAAAATACTTAAACGTCAAAATCGAATGAAACTTCAAATTAATGGCAGGGTATAATGCAGAATTTCTGTCATTTCAACATTAGCGGTCACCACTAGCCATTGACCTGTTCATTGCCATGAATTATAGCTAGTCGAGATACCATGTATCATGGCAAGTTTTGCAAATATCAAAATACTCTAAATAATATATCGCACCTGTACCTCTAAAGTGAGTCAACTCAAAATTTACAATTTTTCAGTAGAGGCAAAAACGGTTTTTTTTTATATTTACTATAAAATTTAAAAACAGTTGTTTCATTGTAAAGAATTGCGAATAGTAAGTATACAACAGTAGTTGTTTTTGCGAGTTTTTCAGTGATCATCAAATATAACAGGTTTTTTGGGTGCAACTCAAAATATGTCTTTTTAGTTGATTCTAAAGAAGTACTCTTATAACATAAAGAGGGTTACAACTGTATTTTTTTTTTTGCGAAAGACTAGAAAACCCGATGTAAGACTTTTACAGTGGATAGATATGACCACTGTGAATCGTTTTCTTGCAAAAAGTGAAAATTGAAAAATTTTTAGTTGACTCACTTTAGAGGTACAGGTGCGATATATATAAAATAATATGTATATACATGAAAAGCATTTAGAACATTACTGAACGTAACCGGAAGGTTTCAACGCTTTTCATGTAACTAAAGAACATCTGAAAGGTTACGTTACTGTTACGTGTGGTTAACTAGGCCTTAAGTTAGTGCTATCATTATTGCTTGCTGCCACTAATGATGAATAATGTTACCCTGTTAGAAACGTAATGTAAATTTACTGGATTACTATAAAATTGCATTTAAGGTTTTAACTTGTTAAATGTATTATTATGATTCATTTCTTGAAATGCGCATATGTTCTCTCATGTCAATATAGTGTCTATTGTAATATTGACATGAGAGGACCGCAGCGGCAATAAATTTTGTGTGTATATATTTTGTTGTTGTTGTACATACTCCCTGAAGATGTCATTCAAAGAATGACGAAATATTGGAGGAAAAAATTTAAAATAGTAAAGGATATTTTATAAACAAAAACGTGACCTCGAGCTCGACTAATTTATTAAAAGTCAAAAATTTGGTATTAACTTTAACAAATTGTTTACTTTTTCAAATATTTTGTTTACATTTAATATCAATACTCAAACCGACGTGAAGGGTATCAAAGATTCGGCACAGCCGAATTTAACACTCTTACTTGTTTTTTTTAAATTAAATAAAAAAATTTCAATACAAATCGATTTTAAACCCTCAAAGTGTGTATATGGAGAAGGTATATGTCAGTTTGTCATTCCGTTTATAACGCATCGAAATAAATTCATGAGCCCATAAACCATATATTTTCTTGATCCTTGTAACAAGAGAAGTTGTTTTTTTAAAACATACCTTTTTTTGAAGTACCATTCTTCAAAAAGTATCTTTCTTAAAGTATCCTTTTTTAAAATACCTTTTTAAAAAAGTAACTGGTTTTTTAAGTACCTTTCCTTAAAAAGTATTAATTTTTTTTTAAAGTACATCGCTTTAGAAAGTACCTATTCTCTAAAAAATTTTTTTTCTTAACAGATAACCATTAGAAAAACATCTTTTTTTAAACAAGTACATTTTCTTAAAAATCTGCATTTTTTTTTAAAAGAACATTTTCTTAAAAAGTGTTTTTTTAAAGTACTCTTTTTTAAAAAAGTACCTTTACAAAAGATAACTTTCTTCTTAAAGTAAATTTTCTTAGAAAGTTACCTTTTCACAAACAAGGATCTTTTATATAAAATAACTTTTTTAAATAATTTTTTTTAAGTAAATTATTTTAAAGTCCTTTAAAAAAACATATTTTCCAAAAATTGTCAAGATTTTTAGAAACTTTTATTTTGAAATACCGCATAATTTTAACTCTCAAAACATTGAAAAGTATTATTCCTTATTGTGACTATTGGTATTCTGTTGTAACGCATTGCACAATGAGTTGCGACCCCATAAAGTATTTGTATTCTTAATACTTATAACAACTCGAGTCCATATAATGTCCGTACATGCGTCGGTCTGTCTGTCTTTTGAAATTACGGTCATTCAACAAAATAAACCATTTAAAATAATATTGTTTGTCGTTACTACGAGCAGGTTGGTATTTGAGATGGGTTAAATCGGGCATCACTGTGACAAGATATGGTCTGAAATATGGAGATACCTCCAAAAATGGTAAAAATTCAGTGCATTTGTTGAAATACTTTGGTAGTAAATTTAATAAATTGTTTTCTTTTTCAAATATTTTGTTTATATTTATTATCAATACTCAAACCGAGGTGGAGGGTATCAAAGATTCAGCACAGCCGAATTTAACACTTTAACACTTTTACCTTAATATCTCCTTTATTCTTTACAGGTGTTATGTTTCATTATTTTACTTGCCACTTGCCAAAATGGCTGCAACATTCACTGCTTGGTGGTTTAATGTCGGTGCTGGTCTACAGTTTCATGTTATTCTCGCCTCTCGCGTACGGAATGAATGGCCCCTTAGCTAATGAGCCCACCTCAACTATGTACGGCCTAAAATGGTTATCAACGTGGGAATTTTAATTAGCATTTGGTGGCTATAATTATTTTGTATACGATAATTCGACTACACATTCCCCACTGACATGTATTCGAATGAGATAAAACGAGCGGAAAAGCATAACAGACAACACAAGTAAACCGATAAAAAATATGTAACTAAGTATATTTGGTAAATAGTCACCAACAATAAAGTATAAATGGTTGCAACTAAATAAATGCAGATATTTAGTGCAGTATGTTTGCCTCTAAACGTTATTTTCAGCAAAATATATACTGTAAAGATAACTTGTTATGCGCAATATGTATTTTAATATTTTAAATATGCATTTAATATTATCTTTATTTCAGTCTATGGAAACAATTAATCCTTACAGACTAGCAACTTATATTTAACAAATAAATTATCTACAATTTATTTAAGTGGTTCTTAAAATTAGTATTTACAAAACTTATATCTAAATTATTACAATGGTTATTGAAAACTCTCATCTCAGTTCTATGAAAATCAATATGAAACAAACACGTTTCCTCAAATTTCGTTGAGATACCATAAATTTAATTAAATTTAGTAAATCTGGACAATCAATTGAACCACATATAATGCCATGCAAAAACCATAATGATAACCAAAGACATCAATTTTCATAAGATGTAAGCGGATTGGAAAAGGTTAAAAAGGAAAATGTAAACTTAACGAATTTCACCTGTATTCTTTCAACACGTTTAATGTGGATATTAGCATTGGGACTCCAAATGAAAGAAACAGACTCTAATTTGAAACTGACAAATGATGAACATAGAACCTTTTTAGCATGATTGTCAAAGAGATTGCCAGAGTTACGACGAATGAAACTTAAATGGGAATAAGCTATTGGTACTTTTGTAGTTCAAATGACTAACAATATGAAAGTTTAGTATCAAAAACCACTCCTAAATCTAAAATTTCATCCACTGCAGATAAGACTTGACCCTTTATTGAATATTGGTTTAATAAAATATGGCGACATCTATGAAGTGACATTTGGCGGCATTTTCTTACATTGATTGAAGATATGCAATTTTTCAGTATAAATCTGAAATTCCATTAGCATCAGATTTAAAATAATTTGAAAGCTTAGATATTCCAACAGAAATGTCATGTACAGAAATCTCCATTGGACCAAAATCAATGAGTGAAGATATATTATCCAAATTTAACCCATTTAGAAAATCATCGTTATCAAAATTAGATTGAAAATAATTTGCAAATATATTAAGATAATCGTCTAAATTATTTGAAATTAAACCATTATGTGACATAAAATACGAAATTGAAGAAGTACTTCTTTCAGAATTAATGAACGACCAGAAATGCTTAGAATCATGTTTAAGAGAATTATTTACTCTCATTTAATATTGATTATATAAAATCTTATTTAAGAAGTTGAACTCTCTTTCATAATGATGAAAATTAAGTTTGTCAGTAGCATTATTTGTAGATTTAAAATTCTTATGGAATTTGTTTCTTAGATTCTTTAGACCTTAGGATAACTCAATACCTTTTAAATGAAGATGCGATCAAGATTATAGGATTACAAGTAGTGTGCCGCAAGGTAGCCACATTGGACCTATAAATCAACAATCTGTCGCATATTAATTTTGCAACGTTTTAATATATGTTGTTGATGTGAAAATTTTACTTAGTTATAAAAAATTTTCCGAACAAATATACTCTAACAAGATTTAGATAATTTTAACATGTGGTGTATAATCAATCTTATGGAATTTTCGGATCTGCCGAATCTTTGATACCCTTCACCTGCGTCGTAAACTCAATATTAATACCAATATTGGGTACGTCTACCACTTTAATACTGTTGCCGATACTTAAATATTAAGGTAATTGCTTTTCTTTTGGCCAGCTTCTATTATATTTTCTTGTTATAAAAATAATGATTGTGTCTTCTGTAGAACGAATTAATAATTATCTTTAAAATTTTTCTTACTATGGTGGAAAACCTGTACTAACTACTTTAAAGAACATCATTGAAACTCAATATTTAAAGCAGCCGGCGTTATAATACCCAAAGTTTCATCTCTATATTTATGTTTTGAGACCTTAGTAATCATATCGAAAAAATTTTAAATGAAAAAAAATTTCCACATATTAATATTAAAGAAAACAATATTACAAATATTTTTATCTGAATTAGCTAGCAATATGTTAATTTAACCTAGTCGAACGGAACAGGTATAATTGCAATAATTTTTTTCAAAAGTAACTGGAGTTCTGAAGTTCTGTGACTTCTCCAAACTTTTAATTACGGTTCAATTTTTTAAATTTCAGAAGAACATTTAATAAGGCCTAGTTGTTTTGTAGCCCTGAAAAGTACAATTTTACTTATATATATATTATAGGAAGCGGAAATGCATCATATGAATTTACATAACAAATTAAAAAATATTTTGAATTTGTTTGCATGAAAGGCATTTTGTACTCTGAATTGAGTGTTCATCGCTAAAATGTTTCACGCAGACCATACATGAACTTTTGGTCTTACGTTGTTATAATTATAATTATAACTACTTATTATAATTATAATTATAAAGTTATATATTATCTATATATATAAATTTGAATAGCGGTTTGTTCGTCCACTTAAAACTTGAAAACTTCAGGACCAAAACGGATACTTTCTTCTTCGAGTTTGTATGTAACTGCCACGCGAAGGTTTGGGAAAAAGAAAAGTACAAAAAGTCTCAACAGATGGCGCTGTACGCGGTTATTCAATTTTAACATCATAAATATTGAGTACTATGAGAGGGAGAGCTTTGTAAATTTGTGTGAGGCCATCTATTATTACTATAGATAGTCATACCGGAAATGGTCGGTATCCTGAGTACTATTTTAGTGAGAGCTTTGCAACTTTGTATGAGGTCATCTATTATTGCTGTGAGTTGTTGTGAGTAGCCGTTGTAAAAATTAGCGTTATCGAACAGTGGTCGTGGCACCTACAAAAAATTATTCACTGAATATCAGACTTAATATCATGACAGGAAGAGCTTTGATCTTTATGTGACGTCATTTGTTATTAGTGTAAATACACCTGACGAAAATAGGCTGGATCGGATAAGTGGGCGGTGTACATCCCCTGCAAGGTACTGATTAAATATTATGTACATATAACGAGTACAATGATAGGGAGAGCTTTGCAAATTTGTGTGAGTTCATCTATTATTTCTGTGATTAGCCCTGGCGAAAATGGGCAGGATTGGACAAGTGGGTGTGTCACCTACCGTATGAAATAAATTTTCAAAATAATAAAAGTATCTTAAATAATATGAAAGGGAAAGTGAAGATAATTTCTGTGAGTTCATGGGTTATATATTGGATCGCTTTGAAGGAAAATGTTTAAGAGAAATGGCAATTTAGGCAGCATAACAAAAATTGAATTTTCAAGTTAATTGCTACTGCGGTGGTTTAAGATGAAGGAGTGAATTTATCAAAAGAATTTTTAATTTACTTTATTTGCCAGGTCTTCCATCACATAATTTAATAGCAAAGTTGGATCTTCAAATAATATACTTAAATTTAAGCTTACATAAGCGCTTTAATTTAAAAATTGTCTATTATTGAATAACTGTTTCTTTAAAAATACATATTCTTTTTAACTTTCGGATAATTTTAGCATTTTTATAACGATGCCAAGAAAAGTTCATGGTAACATTGGCCGGCGTTGTCAGGATGCAACGCAGCATCGAAATGTCGCAACACGTCGAACGGAAGAGGAACGTGCTATTGGAAGGGAATCACTTCGACCAGAATGGTTGGAAATCGTGCGCGACAGTCAGAAGAGATCAACGAAGCACACAATGAGCAGCAATGATTGAGAAGAAGAGAAGTTCTTGCTCAGCAAAGTGATGAAGCCAGATCACAATGTGCGACTTTTGAACGCCAACGTAGGCTACAACAAATTATTCAGGTGAACTTTTAGCATGCACCCTTTCGATATGAGCCCGACATTCAATACAGTTCGCACACATAGGTTCAATTCGGCCAGATGCCTGTCGTTTGTGAGCATTGCAATGTAGTTACATTGAGAAAGAACTGCCTGGATTGTGTTGGGTGGGTGGAAAGGTGAAATTGCCAAATTGCTCCCAACACCAATGCCATTATCCACGCTGCTTTATGGTGAATCTCCTAATTCGAATTAAAGTTGGATCTGTCATCCTTATGCCCCGAAACTATGCAATGGAACCCGACTGATTGTGACGAAATTAATGAGTAATGTGATAGTGGCAAGGATTTTGAAAGGGCGGTTCAAGGGAGATGCTTAATTCCGCGTGACTTCAACCGATTAGACGTTCCAGTTCAAAGGTGTTCAGTTCCCAGTGAAACTTGCATTTGCGATGACAATAAACAAGTCACAAGGACAGTCCCTGGAAGTGTGCGACATAAATCTGAAAATGTCATGCTTTTCACATGGCCAGCTATATGTTGCGTGTTCCCGAGTTGGAAACCATTCTCACTATTCATTTACGCTCCGGAGCAGAAAACAAAAAATGTTGTATATTGTGCAGCACTAAATTGATTACAATCATTGTTCTATTCTTTTTATACCCTATACCACTATGTGGTTTGGGTATAATGACTTTGTGCTGCTGTTTGTAACAACCAAAAATATTTGACCTAGACCCATCTTTAATTATACCGATCGAATCAGAATCACTTTTTGAGTTGATTTAACAATGTCCGTCCGTCCGTCCACCCGTCTGTGTATCCATGTAAACCTTGTAATCAAACTGGAGGTCGCAAATATGAATATATTTTGATAAAATTTAGTATATAAGCTTTCATCGGCCATGGGATAAACGCTATTGAAATTGGTGAAAATAGGTCCATGTTCAGACCTAGCCCCCATACAAATGACCCCTATAAAATCGACATAAATTGACATAAGATCCAAATTGTCGTATAGATCTTAGTCAAATTGGGTTTGTATGTGTTAATTATATCCATTAATGAATAGTCCAAAAACGGTCCCTATGGAACAACTTTTAGTCATAGGCCCCATATAGAGCTGCTTCCCGATCTTCACTTAAATCTATCAAAAAACAAAAATATTGCACTGATTCATCTCAAATTTTGTTTGTATATATTTTCGCAAAATACAAGAGACTTTACCAACCATGGTCAGGATCGGTCCATTTTTGGACCTAGTCCCCATATAGACATAGCATCCGATATGAACTTTTTCATATCTGCAGCCAAAAAAATTAATAAAAATGGCACTCAATATTGGTTTATGCTTATTTTCTATATACAATTAGTTGGGCCTAAGAGATAGGGTCTCTAAACGCATGGTATAGGGTATCGTATAGTCGGTCTAGACCGACTATAATTTTCTTACTTGTTTTAGTTAATGTTTGATTTTATTCTATTTTCGCCAAATGTTGGACGGGACGAAGACCGTCGGGTCAGCTATCCGCATAATTATAAGATATTGAATTCAACCGAAGTGTTGTATTCAAATTATATTATTGCGTCATCTGTTAACGGTCGAAAATTTTCGATAAAAAAAGAATTTCGAAATTATTTCAATCAAAAAATCTCTTTTGGACAAAGCAAAATTTGCCGGGTCAGCTAGTATATTATAATAATTAAAAAAAATTTTTTTTATGACTAAAGTGTTCACTTTAAAATGAAAAAGTTTTAATAAAATAAAAAAAAGAAGATTGAGAGTTTTGTGAACACTAAATATCAATATAAATAAATTGGCTTAACACAAATTTAATAAAAGTGCAAAACTGGATGCCAGTGAAATTATATATTTCACAACTAAAGAAAACATAATTGTTTAAAAGATAATATTTTTTAATATTTTTTAATATTTATATAAAGGGACGCTAAGTGGAAACATCTTCAGCATAGCTATATTTATTGAAAGAAGAAATGCTTTTAACAATGTATCAACCAATACGCCACTCCAATCCCTAGAACGATATCAAAGCCTGAATCATGTAGGGGCGCTTGTAGCACCACTAGTTAAAATTAACAAGAGTTTTAAAATATATATAATAACAGACTTTACTTGAGGATAAATAGCTCAAAGAGGTTTGTTCCGTTTACATAACTAACACTTCGAAAATGATGTTGATTTTTATTTTTAATTTTTCATTTTCCATTTTTCATTTTTCGTTATTCATTTCTCATTTTGTATTTTACATTTTCCTTTTTTCATTTTTCATTTTCCATTTTTCATTTTCCATTTTCCAATATTCGTTTTTCATTATTCATTTTTAATTTTGAATTTTTAATTTTTAACATTTAACTTTTATTTTTATTTTTCTATTTTTTATTTTTATTAATTTTTAATTTAAATTTTTAATTGGCTTAGGCCAATGGACACGTGCAGTATTAATATACACACAACTGCAATAACTTCAACAATAAGAAGAATTACAACATACGAGCATACAACATATCTTAAGAAAAACGACAAACACACTGACGAATTTTATTTTGTCAAGAGTTTTATTCATAACTCGTGACCCCTTTGACCGATTTTGACGATTTTAAATAGCAACTCCTTTGGGATATTAATAAACGATTTTATTCATATAAACGAACGGTCTAGCTTAGATGTTGTCGACGCGATCTTTTTCCACAGACAGACGGACATCGATAAATCAACTTCCCTTGTTATAATGAACAAGAAAAAAATGGTTTTGGGGTCTCCGGAATTTATTTCGATACCTTTCAAACGGAATGACAAACCTACATATACCATCTGCCACTGAGGTGTGGAGGGTATAAAATTAAAAATTAAAAATTAAAAATTAAAAATTAAAAATTAAAAATTAAAAATTAAAAATTAAAAATTAAAAATTAAAAATTAAAAATTAAAAATTAAAAATTAAAAATTATAAATTAAAAATTATAAATTAAAAACTAAAAATTAAAATTTATAAATTAAAATTATAAATTATAAATTATAAATTATAAATTATAAATTATAAATTATAAATTATAAATTATAAATTATAAATTATAAATTATAAATTATAAATTATAAATTATAAATTATAAATTATAAATTATAAATTATAAATTATAATTATAAATTATAAATTATAAATTATAAATTATAAATTATAAATTATAAATTATAAATTATAAATTATAAATTATAAATTATAAATTATAAATTATAAATTATAAATTATAAATTATAAATTATAAATTATAAATTATAAATTATAAATTATAAATTATAAATTATAAATTATAAATTATAAATTATAAATTATAAATTATAAATTATAAATTATAAATTATAAATTATAAATTATAAATTATAAATTATAAATTATAAATTATAAATTATAAATTATAAATTATAAATTATAAATTATAAATTATAAATTATAAATTATAAATTATAAATTATAAATTATAAATTATAAATTATAAATTATAAATTATAAATTATAAATTATAAATTATAAATTATAAATTATAAATTAAAAATTAAAAATTAAAAATTAAAAATTAAAAATTAAAAATTAAAAATTAAAAATTGAAAATTAAAAATTAAAAATTAAAAATTAAAAATAAAAAATTAAAAATTAAAAATTAAAAATTAAAAATTAAAAAATAAAAATTAAAAATTAAAAATTAAAAATTAAAAATTAAAAATTAAAAATTAAAAATTAAAATTAAAAATTAAAAATTAAAAATTAAGAATTAAAAATTAAAAATTAAAAATTAAAAATTAAAAATTAAAAATTAAAAATTAAATTAAAAATTAAAAATTAAAAATTAAAAATTAAAAATTAAAATTAAAATTAAAAATTAAAAATTAAAAATTAAAATTAAAAATTAAAAATTAAAATTAAAATTAAAAATATTAAAAATTAAAAATAAAAATTAAAAACTAAAAATTAAAAATTAAAGACTAAAAATTAAAAATTAAAAATTAAAAATTAAAAATTAAAAATTAAAAATTAAAAATTAAAAATTAAAAATTAATAATTAAAAATTAAAAATTAAAAATTAAAAATTAAAAATTAAAAATTAAAAATTAAAAATTAAAAATTAAAAAATTAAAAATTAAAAATTAAAAATTAAAAATTAAAAATTAAAAATTAAAATTAAAATTAAAATTAAAATTAAAATTAAAATTAAAATTAAAATTAAAATTAAAATTAAAATTAAAAATTAAAAATTAAAAATTAAAATTTAAAAATTTTAAATTAAAAATTAAAAATTAAAAATTAAAAATTTAAAATTAAAAATTAAAAATTAAAAATTAAAAATTAAAAATTAAAAATTAAAAATTAAAAATTAAATATTAAAAATTAAAAATTATAAATTAATAATTAAAAATTAAAAATTTAAAATTAAAAATAAAAAATTAAAAATTAAAGCTAATAATTAAAAATTAAAAATAAAAATTAAAAATTATAAATTAAAAATTAAAAATTAAAAATTAAAAATTAAAAATTAAAAATTAAAAATTAAAAATTAAAAATAAAAAATTAAAAATTAAAAACCAAAAATTAAAAATTAAAATTTAAAAATTAAAAATTAAAAATTAAAAATTAAAATTAAAAAAAATTAAAAATTAAAAATTAAAAATTAAAAATTAAAAATTAAAAATTAAAAATTAAAAATTAAAAATTAAAAATTAAAAATTAAAAATTAAAAATTAAAAATTAAAAATTAAAAATTAAAAATTAAAAATTAAAAATTAAAAATTAAAAATTAAAACTTAATAATTTAAAATTAAAAATTAAATACTAAAAATTAAAAATTTAAAATTTAAAATTAAAAATTCAAAAATTAAATATTAAAAATTAAAAATTAAAAATTAAAAATTAAAAATTAAAAATTAAAAATTAAAAATTGAAAATTAAAAATTAAAAATTAAAAATTAAAAATTAAAAATTAAAAATTAAAAATTAAAAATTAAAAATTAAAAATTAAAAATTAAAAATTAAAAATTAAAAATTAAAAATTAAAAATTAAAAATTAAAAATTAAAAATTAAAAATTTAAATCAAAAATTATAAATTTTAATATTGAAAATTAAAAATTAAAAACTAAAAATTAAAAATTAAAAATTAAAAATTAAAAATTAAAAATTAAAAATTAAAAATTAAAAATTAAAAATTAAAAATTAAAAATTAAAAATTAAAAATAAAAAATAAAAAATTAAAAATTAAAAATTAAAAATTAAAAATTAAAAATTAAAAATTAAAAATTAAAAATTAAAAATTAAAAAATAAAAATTAAAAATTAAAAATTAAAAATTAAAAATTAAAAATTAAAAATTAAAAATTAAAAATTAAAATTAAAAATTAAAAATTAAAAACTAAAAATTAAAAATTAAAAATTAAAAATTAAAAATTAAAAATTAAAAATTAAAAATTAAAAATTAAAAATTAAAAATTAAAAATTAAAAATTAAAAATTAAAAATTAAAAATTAAAAATTAAAAAATAAAAATTAAAAATTAAAAACTAAAAATTAAAAATTAAAAATTAAAAATAAAAATTAAAAATTAAAAATTAAAAATTAGAAATTAAAAATTAAAAATTAAAAATTAAAAATGAAAAATTAAAAATTAAAAATTAAAAATTAAAAATTAAAAATTAAAAATTAAAAATTAAAAATTAAAAATCAAAAATAAAAAAATAAAAATTAAAAATTAAAAATTTTAAATTAAAAATTAAAAATTAAAAATTTTAAATTTTAAATTATAAATTAAAAATAAAAAATTAAAAGTTAAAAAATTTAAAAATTTAAAATTAAAAATTAAAAATTAAAAATTAAAAATTAAAAATTAAAAATTCAAAATTAAAATTTAAAAATTAAAAATTAAAAATTTTAAATTATAAATTAAAAATTAAAAATTAAAAATTAAAAATTAAAAATTAAAAATTTAAAATTATAAATTAAAAATTAAAAATTAAAAATTAAAAATTAAAAATTTAAAATTAAAAAATAAAAATTAAAAATTAAAAAATTTAAAATTAAAAATTAAAAATTTAAAATTAAAAATTAAAAATTAAAAATTAAAAATTAAAAATTAAAAATTAAAAATGAAAAATTAAAAATTAAAATTTAAAAATTAAAAATTAAAAATTAAAAATTAAAAATTAAAAATAAAAATTAAAAATTAAAAGTTAAAAATTAAAAATTAAAAATTAAAAATTAAAAATTAAAAATTAAAAATTAAAAATTAAAAATTAAAAATTAAAAATTATAAATTAAAAATTAAAAATCAAAAATTAAAAATTAAAAATTAAAAATTAAAATTAAAAATTAAAAATTAAAAATAAAAAATTAAAAATTAAAAATTAAAAATTAAAAATTAAAAATTAAAAATTAAAAATTAAGAATTAAAAATTAAAAATTAAAAATTAAAAATTAAAAATTAAAAATTAAAAATTAAAAATTAAAAATTAAAAATTAAAAATTAAAAATTAAAAATTAAAAATAAAAATTAAAAACTAAAAATTAAAAATTAAAGACTAAAAATTAAAAATTAAAAATTAAAAATTAAAAATTAAAATTAAAATTAATAATTAAAAATTAAAAATTAAAAATTAAAAATTAAAAATTAAAAATTAAAAATTAAAAATTAAAAATTAAAAATTAAAAATTAAAAATTAAAAATTAAAAATTAAAAATTAAAAATTAAAAATTAAAAATTAAAAATTAAAAATTAAAAATTAAAAATTAAAAATTAAAATTAAAATTAAAATTAAAATTAAAATTAAAAATTAAAAATTAAAAATTAAAAATTAAAAATTAAAAATTAAAATTTAAAAATTTTAAATTAAAAATTAAAAATTAAAAATTAAAAATTAAAAATTAAAAATTAAAAATTTAAAATTAAAAATTAAAAATTAAAAATTAAAAATTAAAAATTAAAAATTAAAAATTAAAAATTAAAAATTAAAAATTAAAAATTAAAAATTAAAAATTAAAAAATTAAAATTAAAAATTAAAAATTAAAAATTAAAAATTAAAAAATAAAAATTAAAAATTAAAAATTAAAAATTAAAAATTAAAAATTAAAAATTAAAAATTAAAAATTAAATATTAAAAATTAAAAATTATAAATTAATAATTAAAAATTAAAAATTTAAAATTAAAAATAAAAAATTAAAATTAAAGCTAATAATTAAAAATTAAAAATAAAAATTAAAAATTATAAATTAAAAATTAAAAATTAAAAATTAAAAATTAAAAATTAAAAATTAAAAATTAAAAATTAAAAATTAAAAATTAAAAATTAAAAATTAAAAATAAAAAATTAAAAATTAAAAACCAAAATTAAAAATTAAAATTTAAAAATTAAAAATTAAAAATTAAAAATTAAAAATTAAAAATTAAAAATTAAAAATTAAAAATTAAAAATTAAAAATTAAAAATTAAAAATTAAAAATTAAAAATTAAAAATTAAAAATTAAAAATTAAAAATTAAAAATTAAAAATTAAAAATTAAAAATTAAAAATTAAAACTTAATAATTTAAAATTAAAAATTAAATACTAAAAAATTAAAAATTTAAAATTTAAAATTAAAATTCAAAATTAAATATTAAAAATTAAAAATTAAAAATTAAAAATTGAAAATTAAAAATTAAAAATTAAAAATTAAAAATTAAAAATTAAAAATTAAAAATTAAAAATTAAAAATTAAAAATTAAAAATTAAAAATTAAAAATTAAAAATTAAAAATTAAAAATTAAAAATTAAAAATTAAAAATTAAAAATTAAAAATTAAAAATTAAAAATTAAAAATTAAAAATTAAAAATTAAAAATTAAAAATTAAAAATTAAAAATTAAAAATTAAAAATTAAAAATTAAAAATTAAAAATTAAAAATTAAAAATTAAAAATTTAAATCAAAAATTATAAATTTTAATATTAAAAATTAAAAATTAAAAACTAAAAATTAAAAATTAAAAATTAAAAATTAAAAATTAAAAATTAAAAATTAAAAATTAAAAATTAAAAATTAAAAATTAAAAATTAAAAATTAAAAATTAAAAATTAAAAATAAAAAATAAAAAATTAAAAATTAAAAATTAAAAATTAAAAATTAAAAATTAAAAAATAAAAATTAAAAATTAAAAATTAAAAATTAAAAATTAAAATTAAAAATTAAAAATTAAAAATTAAAAATTAAAAATTAAAAACTAAAAATTAAAAATAGAAAATTAAAAATTAAAATTAAAAATTAAAATTAAAATTAAAATTAAAATTAAAAATAAAATTTAAAATTAAAAATTAAAAATTAAAAATTGAAAATTAAAAATTAAAAATTAAAAATTAAAAATTAAAAATTAAAAATAAAAAAATAAAAATTAAAAATTAAAAATTTTAAATTAAAAATTAAAAATTAAATATTTTAAATTTTAAATTATAAATTAAAAATAAAAAATTAAAAGTTAAAAAATTTAAAAATTTAAAATTAAAAATTAAAAATTAAAAATTAAAAATTAAAAATTCAAAATTAAAATTTAAAAATTAAAAATTTTAAATTATAAATTAAAAATTAAAAATTAAAAATTAAAAATTTAAAATTATAAATTAAAAATTAAAAATTAAAAATTAAAAATTAAAAATTAAAAAGTAAAAATTAAAAATTAAAAATTTAAAATTAAAAAATAAAATTAAAAATTAAAAATTAAAATTAAAAATTAAAATTAAAAATTAAAAATTAAAAATTAAAAATTAAAAATTAAAAATTAAAAATTAAAAATTAAAAATTAAAAATTAAAAATTAAAAATTAAAAATTAAAAATTAAAAATTAAAAATTAAAAATTAAAAATGAAAAATTAAAAATTAAAATTTAAAAATTAAAAATTAAAAATTAAAAATTAAAAATTAAAAATTAAAAATTAAAAATTAAAAATTAAAAATTAAAAATAAAAATTAAAAATTAAAAGTTAAAAATTAAAATTAAAAATTAAAAATTAAAAATTAAAAATTAAAATTAAAAATTAAAATTAAAAATTAAAAATTAAAAATTAAAAATTAAAAATTAAAAATTAAAAATTAAAAATCAAAAATCAAAAATTAAAAATTAAAAATTAAAAATTAAAATTAAAAATTAAAATAAAAATTAAAAATAAAAATAAAAAATTAAAAATTAAAAATTATAAATTAAAAATTAAAAATTAAAAATTAAAAATAAAATTAAAAATTAAAAATTAAAAATTAGAAATTAAAAATTAAAAATTAAAAATTAAAAATTAAAAATTAAAAATTAAAAATTAGAAATTAAAAATTAAAAATTAAAAATTAAAAATTAAAAATTAAAAATTAAAAATTAAAAATTAAAAATTAAAAATTAAAAATTAAAAATTAAAAATTAAAAATTAAAAATTAAAAATTAAAAATTAAAATTAAAAATTAAAAATTAAAAATTAAAAATTAAAAATTAAAAATTAAAATTAAAAATTAAAAATTAAAAATTAAAAATTAAAAATAAAAAATTAAAAATTAAACCTTAAAAATTAAAAATTAAAAATTAAAAATTAAAAATTAAAAATTAAAAATTAAAAATTAAAAATTAAAAATTAAAAATTAAAAATTAAAAATTAAAAATTAAAAATTAAAAATTAAAAATTAAAAATTAAAAATTAAAAATTAAAAATTAAAAATTAAAAATTAAAAATTAAAAATTAAAAATTAAAAATTAAAAATTAAAAATTATAAATTAAAAATTAAAAATTAAAAATTAAAAATTAAAAATTAAAAATAAAAAAATTAAAAATTAAAAATTAAAAATTAGAAATTAAAAATTAAAATTAAAAATTAGAAATTAAAAATTAAAAATTAAAAATTAAAATTAAAAATTAGAAATTAAAAATTAAAAATTAAAAATTAAAAATTAAAAATTAAAAATTAAAATTAAAAATCAAAAATTAAAAATTAAAAATTAAAAATTAAAAATTAAAAATTAAAAATTAAAAATTAAAAATTAAAAATTAAAAATTAAAAATTAAAAATTAAAAATTAAAAATTAAAAATTAAAAATTAAAATTAAAATTAAAAATTAAAAATTAAAAATTAAAAATTAAAAATTAAAATTAAAAATTAAAAATTAAAAATTAAAAATTAAAAATTAAAAATTAAAATTAAAAATTAAAAATTAAAAATTAAAAATTAAAAATTAAAAATTAAAAATTAAAAATTAAAAATTAAAAATTAAAAATTAAAATTAAAAATTAAAA
>CAVMKG010000266.1:10000-52500 GCA_963682025.1 Cordilura impudica | reverse complement strand
TTAAAAATTAAAAATTAAAAATTAAAAATTAAAATTAAAAATTAAAAATTAAAAATTAAAAATTAATAATTAAAAATTAAAAATTAAAAATTAAAAATTAAAAATTAAAAATTAAAAATTAAAATTAAAAAATTAGAAATTAAAAATTAAAAATTATAAATTAAAAATTAAAAATTATAAATTATAAATTATAAATTAAAAATTTAAAATTTAAAATTAAAAATTAAAAACTAAAAATTAAAAATTAAAAATCAAAAATTAAAAATTAAAAATTAAAAAATTAAAAATTAAAAATTAGAAATTAAAAATTAAAAATTAAAAATTAAATATTAAAAATTAAAAATAAAAAATTAAAAATTAAAAAGTAAAAATTAAAAATTAAAAATTAAAAATTAAAAATTAAAAATTAAAAATTAAAAATTAAAAATCAAAAATTAAAAATTAAAAATTAAAAATTAAAAATTAAAAATTAAAAATTAAAAATTAAAAATTAAAAATTAAAATTCAAATTCAAAAATTAAAAATTAAAAATTAAAAATTAAAAATTAAAAATTTAAAATTAAAAATTAAAAATTAAAAATTAAAAATTAAAAATTAAAAATTAAAAATTAAAAATTAAAAATTAAAAAATTAAAAATTAAAAATTAAAAATTAAAAATTAAAAATTAAAATTAAAAATTAAAAATTAAAAATTAAAAATTAAAAAATTAAAAATTAAAAATTAAAAATTAAAAATTAAAAATTAAAAATTAAAAATTAAAAATTAAAAATTAAAAATTAAAAATTAAAAATTAAAAATTAAAATTAAAATAAAAATTAAAAATTAAAAATTAAAAATTAAAAATTAAAAATTAAAAATTAAAAATTAAAAATTAAAAATTAAAAATTAAAAATTAAAAATTAAAAATTAAAAATTAGAAATTAAAAATTAAAAATTATAAATTAAAAATTAAAAATTATAAATTATAAATTATAAATTAAAATTTAAAATTTAAAATTAAAAATTAAAAACTAAAAATTAAAAATTAAAAATCAAAAATTAAAAATTAAAAATTAAAAATTAAAAATTAGAAATTAAAAATTAAAAAATTAAAAATTAAATATTAAAAATTAAAAATAAAAAATTAAAAATTAAAAAGTAAAAATTAAAAATTAAAAATTAAAAAATTAAAAATTAAAAATTAAAAATTAAAAATTAAAAATCAAAAATTAAAAATTAAAAATTAAAAATTAAAAATTAAAAATTAAAAATTAAAAATTAAAAATTAAAAATTAAAAATTAAAAATTAAAAATTAAAAATTAAAAATTAAAAATTAAAAATTAAAAATTAAAAATTAAAAATTTAAAATTAAAAATTAAAAATTAAAAATTAAAAATTAAAAATTAAAATTAAAAATTAAAAATTAAAAAATTAAAAATTAAAAATTAAAAATTAAAAATTAAAAATTAAAAATTAAAAATTAAAAATTAAAAATTTAAAAATTAAAAATTAAAAATTAAAAATTAAAAATTAAAAATTAAAAATTAAAAATTAAAAATTAAAAATTAAAAATTAAAAATTAAAAATTAAAAATTAAAAATTAAAAATTAAAAATTAAAAATTAAAAATTAAAAATTAAAAATTAAAAATTAAAAATTAAAAATTAAAAATTAAAAATTAAAAATTAAAAATTAAAAATTAAAAATTAAAAATTAAAAATTAAAAATTAAAAATTAAAAATTAAAAATTAAAAATTAAAAAATTAAAAATTAAAAATTAAAAATTAAAAATTAAAAATTAAAAATTAAAAATTAAAAATTAAAAAATTAAAAATTAAAAATTAAAAATTAAAAATTAAAAATTAAAAATTAAAAATTAAAAATTAAAAATTAAAAATTAAAAATTAAAAATTAAAAATTAAAAATTAAAAATTAAAAATTAAAAATTAAAAATTAAAAATTAAAAATTAAAAATTAAAAATTAAAAATTAAAAATTAAAAATTAAAAATTAAAAATTAAAAATTAAAAATTAAAAATTAAAAATTAAAAATTAAGAATTAAGAATTAAAAATAAAAAATTAAAAATTAAAAATTAAAAATTAAAAATTAAAAATTAAAAATTAAAAATTAAAAATTAAAAATTAAAAATTAAAAATTAAAAATTAAAAATTAAAAATTAAAAATTAAAAATTAAAAATTAAAAATTAAAAATTAAAAATTAAAAATTAAAAATTAAAAATTAAAAATTAAAAACTAATAATTAAAAATTAAAAATAAAAAATTAAAAATTAAAAATTAAAAATTAAAAATTAAAAATTAAAAATTAAAAACTAAAAACTAAAAATTAAAAATTCAAAATTGAAAATTAAAAATTAAAAATTAAAAATTAAAAATTAAAAATTAAAAATTAAAAATTAAAAATTAAAAATTAAAAATTAAAAATTAAAAATTAAAAATTAAAAATTAAAAATTAAAAATTAAAAATTAAAAATTAAAAATTAAAAATTAAAAATTAAAAATTAAAAATTAAAAATTAAAAATTAAAAATTAAAAATTAAAAATTAAAAATTAAAATGTAAAAATTAAAAATTAAAAATTAAAAAATAAAAATTAAAAATTAAAAATTAAAAATTTAAAATTAAAAATTTAAAATTAAAAATTAAAAATCAAAAATTAAAAATTAAAAATTAAAAATTAAAAATTAAAAATTAAAAATTAAAAATTAAAAATTAAAAATTAAAAATTAAAAATTAAAAATTAAAAATTAAAAATTAAAAATTAAAAATTAAAAATTAAAAATTAAAAATTAAAAATTAAAAATTAAAAATTAAAAATTAAAAATTAAAAGTTAAAAATTAAAAATTAAAAATTAAAAATTAAAAATTAAAAATTAAAAATTAAAAATTAAAAATTAAAAATTAAAAATTAAAAATTAAAAATTAAAAATTAAAAATTAAAAATTAAAAATTAAAAATTAAAAATTAGAAATTAAAAATTAAAAATTAATAATTAAAAATTAAAAATTAAAAATTAAAAATTAAAAATTAAAAATTAAAAATTAAAAATTAAAAATTAAAAATTAAAAATTAAAAATTAAAAATTAAAAATTAAAAATTAAAAATTAAAAATTAAAAATTAAAAATTAAAAATTAAAAATTAAAAATTAAAAATTAAAAATTAAAAATTAAAAATTAAAAATTAAAAATTAAAAATTAAAAATTAAAAATTAAAAATTAAAAATTAGAAATTAGAAATTAAAAATTAAAAATTAAAAATTAAAAATTAAAAATTATAAATTATAAATTAAAAATTAAAAATTATAAATTATAAATTAAAAATTTAAAATTTAAAATTAAAAATTAAAAACTAAAAATTAAAAATCAAAAATTAAAAATTAAAAATTAAAAATTAAAAATTAAAAATTAGAAATTAAAAATTAAAAATTAAAAATTAAATATTAAAAATTAAAAATAAAAAATTAAAAATTAAAAAGTAAAAATTAAAAATTAAAAATTAAAAAATTAAAAATTAAAAATTAAAAATCAAAAATTAAAAATTAAAAATTAAAAATTAAAAATTAAAAATTAAAAATTAAAAATTAAAAATTAAAAATTAAAAATTAAAAATTAAAAATTAAAAATTAAAAATTAAAAATTAAAAATTAAAAATTAAAAATTAAAAATTAAAAATTAAAAATTAAAAATTAAAAATTAAAAATTAAAAATTAAAAATTAAAAATTAAAAATTAAAAATTAAAAATTAAAAATTAAAAATTAAATATTAAAAATTAAAAATTAAAAATTAAAAATTAAAAATTAAAAATTAAAAATTAAAAATTAAAAATTAAAAATTAAAAATTAAAAATTAAAAATTAAAAATTAAAAATTAAAAATTAAAAATTAAAAATTAAAAATTAAAAATTAAAAATTAAAAATTAAAAATTAAAAATTAAAAATTAAAAATTAAAAATTAAAAATTAAAAATTAAAAATTAAAAATTAAAAATTAAAAATTAAAAATTAAAAATTAAAAATTAAAAATTAAAAATTAAAAATTAAAAATTAAAAATTAAAAATTAAAAATTAAAAATTAAAAATTAAAAATTAAAAATTAAGAATTAAAAATTAAAAATTAAAAATTAAAAATTAAAAATTAAAAATTAAAAATTAAAAATTAAAAATTAAAAATTAAAAATTAAAAATTAAAAATTAAAAATTAAAAATTAAAAATTAAAAATTAAAAATTAAAAATTAAAAATTAAAAATTAAAAATTAAAAATTAAAAATTAAAAATTAAAAATTAAAAATTAAAAATTAAAAATTAAAAATTAAAAACTAAAAACTAAAAATTAAAAATTAAAAATTAAAAATAAAAAATTAAAAATTGAAAATTAAAAATAAAAAATTAAGAATTAAGAATTAAAAATAAAAAATTAAAAATTAAAAATTAAAAATTAAAAATTAAAAATTAAAAATTAAAAATTAAAAATTAAAAATTAAAAATTAAAAATTAAAAATTAAAAATTAAAAATTAAAAATTAAAAATTAAAAATTAAAAATTAAAAATTAAAAATTAAAAATTAAAAATTAAAAATTAAAAATTAAAAATTAAAAATTAAAAATTAAAAACTAATAATTAAAAATTAAAAATAAAAAATTAAAAATTAAAAATTAAAAATTAAAAATTAAAAACTAAAAATTAAAAATTCAAAATTCAAAATTCAAAATTAAAAATTAAAAATTAAAAATTAAAAATTAAAATTTAAAAATTAAAAATTAAAAATTAAAAATTAAAAATTAAAAATTAAAAATTAAAAATTAAAAATTAAAAATTAAAAATTAAAAATTAAAAATTAAAAATTAAAAATTAAAAATTAAAAATTAAAAATTAAAAATTAAAAATTAAAAATTAAAAATTAAAAATTAAAAATTAAAAATTAAAAATTAAAAATTAAAAATTAAAAATTAAAAATTAAAAATTAAAAATTAAAAATTAAAAATTAAAAATTAAAAATTAAAAATTAAAAATTAAAAATTAAAAATTAAAAATTAAAAATTAAAAATTAAAAATTAAAAATTAAAAATTAAAAAATAAAAATTAAAAATTAAAAATTAAAAATTAAAAATTAAAAATTAAAAATTAAAAATTAAAAATTAAATATTAAAAATTAAAAATTAAAAATAAAAATTAAAAATTAAAAATTAAAAATTAAAAATTAAAAATTAGAAATTAAAAATTAAAAATTAAAAATTAAAAATTAAAATTTAAAAATTAAAAATTAAAAATTAAAAATTAAAAATTAAAAATTAAAAATTAAAAAAATTAATTCATTAAAAATATTTTAATATTTGCTTTTTTTTAACATTAATATCTGGAAATTTTTAGCCAAGAATCAGTTGATTTTTATTTTTGAATTATCATGAATTATCTCAAAACTTTCTTATTGTGATCAAACTTTGGGTGTTATAACGCTGGCTGCGTTATATAATGAATTTCATTAGGGGTTTTTTACTCTAGTAAAAGAAAAATAATGACATTTTTCAAATAGTAACGAATTCTTTCTAAAGAAGACACGATAATTGTTTTTTATAACAAGGAATTATAAAAGAAACTGGCCAACAAGAAAAGCAATTAACTTTAAATTTAATTGGCACTTGAAGTTTCAGTACGGACAACAGTTTTAAAGTCGTAGCCGTACCCAACATTGGTTGTAATATTGAGATTAAGATGCAGGTGAAGGGTATCAAAGATTCGGCCGTTTGTTTAAAGTAGCCTTTTTTAAACCATACCCTTTTTTAAAAGTACCACTTTTCCTCAAAAGTGCCCTTTTAAAAAAAGTAAATTTTTTTATTAAGTAAACTTCTTTTAAAAACGAATCATTTTTATTAAAAAGTACCCTTTTTTAAATATAAGAAGAAAATTTTTTATAAATTAAATTGAATAAGTTTGTGTTGATGTTTGTTACACTCAGTAACACTTTACACAGGCTCACCTCTTTTACCGATCGACTCCACTTATTTTTTAGCCCATTTAACGACGTTGGCCCGGCCGTGTGTCAGTACACGTAAAATTACATAGATAAGAAAAAAAATGTTTTTTCGCTTTGTTCTTAGTAGGCATAGATTAAGTAATTAAAGTAACGGGATAACTATATTCTATAAAATCATTTTGTAAATTTTTGTTTTGATTGATTTGTGCACATGTTTGTTTGAAGTCAGAAAGTAAACGTGTGTGCGGTAATGGTTCGAATTTCTTTGTTGCTCAAATCATCAGCAATGTCCATCGATTATTCCTATTCGGGAAGGGATGTGTTTCCAATAATGTCGGTTCAAGTTTTTTTGTTCCGAACATTAGCGATTTTAGCTTACCAAGTGAATTAAGTGAACAGATCCTGCCAAGTAATGGCGATGTTTATAATATTATTTTTTTAAGTGATCGTGAGAAGTAGTTAAGAAAGTTATTGCAATTTGGAGAAAAACTAATGTTTCAATGATCAATGAAAAAAGTGTAGTGAAAAAGAAACGTTTTGATTAATAACTATCATAGAGAATTAAAAAGCACATCTAGACCTCATACATATGTAAAATTCTTTGAAATCTTAAATCATATATTTTACATCGGTAAATGCAGATGTACAAAAACAACGCCATGTTGCTGGGGATTGATTCCTCATCACCTACAAGAGTTCATGATGATTAGCAAACCACAAGGAAAAATACGATTCCCAAATGCGTTCTAAACACGGTTGTCCAACAATCAACTCAACCGCCAGACAGCTTAGATCCTTCATATTCTCCTGGTTCATCGCATATAGAAGTTGGATCTAAAGTTGGGTTTGCAAACCCACTTATAAGACCAACTTTGCTGCAAAGAGGACCTTACAGTAAAAGGCAGGATGGCTTTAGTTTTGCCATGATGTGCGATAGATTCGGAATTTCTAGTAAGGTTGCTTCATGTTCAGCTACGGCTTTATTTTACTAACTTAACAGGGATTTGCTGCGATGGAGATCTTACTAATATTGGCATTTAAAATTGCATAATTAGAAGGTTTGAAATTCTATTGGAGAAACCATTGCATTGGATGTTTTGCTTGTTGCATTTTAATGAACTTCCGCTTCGCCATCTATTTAATGTGTTGGTAATGTGTGCTACAATTGGACCACGTAATGCAAGTGGGACTCTAAGTAAATTAAATGAAACCTGCAAACAACTTCCGATAGGCACAAAGTTATTTTAAAATAAGCTACATTTTGAATTTTAAGTAAGTGCGGCTTTGGGTTATTTTAATATAATTAAAACAAAAAAATAAAGCAACACTTCATACAGTTGATATAAAAATTCCTCTCCCAAGCTTTGATTGATTTATCTTTTTTTAGCTAATAAACTTTTTGTTGCAGGTTGTACCACATTCTAACTCAATCTCGCTGGGAAATATGCCTCCAGCAATTGAAACTGAATATGAAAAAGATTTATCTACAGACGTTTTATAAATTTATCGTCTAGACAATGCTGTGTCGGAAGGTTTTTGTCCCCAAGATTTAGCCAACATGAAACCGGGAGAAATGGTTCAATAGTGTATTCAGCAGCTTATTTTGTATGCGTTCATAACATTAAATATTAATTTCGAAAGAATGATGTCATAGTGTTTTTGAATACAGCTATACAGTTAATAGAATAATGGGAGCAGAAAATATTCAGGTCGATTTGCGCAGGATAGGATTTGATCACAGAACCATGATATCTTTTAAAATTTCACGTAGATTACGTTTTTTCTATACGATTTTTGACGAAAAAAATTGACCCACCTACTGTATAGGGTGACTTTTAAGGTCGGGTAAGATATGTGGGCTTAACATTAAAAAGTGTTAGTTTATCCATGATATGAACTCAGAAACGCCAAGGGCCGCCATAGTATTAGATGAAAATATTAATTCTCTTGTAATTTCAGAATTCACTGATGGTAACACGGTGACCATCTTAATAGAGTCCAGTCAAATAGGAGTACGCACGGAGATAGTCTTACCTTACTTCCCGGCTGAACAGGCAGAAGAACCAACTGCGAAGATAAAGGCGCTAGTCGATTACTCCGACCACCAACAAAAGAGGTAAATCACTTTTAGAATATATCTTAACAAACAATATTTTGATAGCGAATAGGGGTAAGGATCCCACATTTCAAAATGCGATCAGGCAGGAAGTTATTGACCTAACTCTGACTACGTACAATATACAGGATATGATCATGAATTGTAGAGTTTCAAAGGAAACCTCGTTTTCAGATCATAACCACATTTTTCTTTGAGATAAAGTCAAGGTTAGTACAAATAATTTGGTATAGATCCCCGAAGGCCACAAACTGGAACAGGTATAAATTTCAACTTAAGACAAAGATAGCATCTTCTAGGTTACCAATGGGTACAAACATAGATCTGAACGCAGCTGTTAACAACTTGACAACTGACATTCTATATACCTATAAGGACAACTGTCCACTGAGGAGCAAGAGCATCGACAAGAAGCTCAGATGGTAGAATAAAACGCTTAAAGAACTTAGGAAGGTAGCTAGGCTGGAATTCAACAGGGCCGAACGTAGTAATAAGTGGCTACGCTACAGAACTGCCCTTGATAAGTATAACAGGGAGGTAAGCAATTGGATTGAATTGAAGGGGCGGCAAGAACTTCGAGGGCCTTATTTTCGAACAAAAACCAGAATATAGGTACTCTCAAAAAAGATGACTCACAACAAACTACATCCTTTTGGGAAACTTTGGAGCTTTGACTTGGTACTCACTTCCCAGAATGTAGCCTTGAAATGGAGGAATAAACGGTAGATAACAAGACTAGAAATGAAGATAATAATATCAGTTCTTTAGTTAAACAAATCATAACATATGAAAGTGTAAAATGGAGTATAAACTAATTTAGTCCGTACACCTGGACCAGATGGGATTTTTTCTGCCGCGCTTATTAATTTTCCGGAATAGCTCCAAAGAAAATAGGTTTATATCTTCGGGGCTAGTCTTGCACTTAGATATATTCCAACTAGGAAGACGAATGTGTAGGTTGTATTTCTTCTCAAAGGCGGAAACAAAACAGCCGATTATCCGTAATCATAAAGATCAATCAGTCTTTAATACTTCATGCTGAAGACTATGAATAAACTAATCGATCTCTATATTCGCAATGAACTTCTGAAAAGTAGACCGCTACATTGTAAAAATTATAGTTATTTCTGTTTTTTATGATTTATTTAATAATATTGTTTTTACAACTTTTTATAATGGAATTTTCACTCGCTGGTTGTGTGTTTAAGAAATTGTTTGTCCATGTAACTTTTCATATGAGTCATCTAAAATGTTGCCATCTTATTCTTAACAACTAATTTACATCTTCTTAACAACTACTTTACAATGTTGTGTACTTAATCTATGTCTTACGCTCTAAGCAAATATGTACAATAATGATCGATCCGTTTGGGCCAAGTCTCAACTCCGTAGTCCCTATCATAACGCAATGGGGCCTTGACAACACGACCACATCTAGTTGTCCAATGCTGTTTAGCCTGCAAATTTATTGTCTCAGACTCATGTGCATTTGAATCAGTCTCTTCGGGAATTCTATGACTTATGGTCGTATCAGTAGGAGACTCAATTGGAACCGAAGGGATTGATTCATTCACATTGCTACTGTCCTCATTTCTACTCGTTTGCTCAACTGCCATTGAGCCAAAATTGTTATAAATGTCGTTATTTAGGGGAACAGTTTGTACCTCAGCGGTATTGTTTCCTTTGTCCTTGCCATCTTCTTCAAATACTAAATCACTAGCACTAAAATCTTCGTTTCTAGTCTTAACAATAAATCGTCTAAAATAATTATTAAGGCTGTCCTTGATTATATATGATCTGTCATTACATGATGATAATATACGGCCATAGTGCCATTCCTTCAACAACATAGGTAATGACCTTGCGCCTCTGTCGTAGTAATATTTCTGTCTTTATTTTTTCTATGCAGTCTGTTCAGAATTTCACGTTCATCTATGTTATTTATGGTCAACAGAGAGCCTCCTACTGGTAATTTCGTTTTCAAAAGTCTTCCGAAGAATAATTCAGCCGGATCAACGTTCATGTCCGTCAACGGGGTGGTGTTGTACTCTCACAGATGGTATTGAAACCGATTAGCATCACTCATTTCAAAACAGCGTTTAATAATGTTTTTCACTATTGCTACACCCTTTTCAGCCAGTCCGTTGCTCTGAGGGTATCCGGGACTAGAAAACCTAAACTGAATATTATATTCGTCTGAGAAACGTTTGAACTCACCCGACCCAAATGGACTATTATCACATTTAATAATCGTTGGGTATCCCACCATATTACACATATCGCAAATTACGCCGATTATATGACCTGATGTTTTATTCCGAATTCTAGTAGACATGACGTAATTAGAATATGCATCGAACAGTGCAACGTAATCACGTCCCGCGTATTCAAAAAGGTCAATTCCCACAATGTGAAATGGATATCTAGGAATTTCCTCCTGAACTAATTCTCACAAATCTTGCACGAGTTAACCAATTCTTTAATGTTCCTATTCATTCCAGGCCAATAATAGAGCCTTCTGCACGTGCAAGCGTTTTCTCTATGCCGAGGTGAGATGAGTGTTGCCAGATTGCCATTCTACGTTGCATTTTCGATGGAATGACTAACCTATGATTAAAAAATAATAATCGGTTTTCAACGTGTAATTCTGTTCTAAGTTTATAAAAGTGTTGACTAAGTTCATCCTGTTGATGGAACCCTGGCCATCCATTCTCAACGTACTTCCGATTACGTGAATATTCCGGATCACTGTCTAGTATGTGCCGATATAAGTTCTAATTCTCCCGAGTAAGGCAAACCGATTCCATTACCGAATGAATAACGCCTGATAGTCCTGCTATTTCCGAAATCTCCGATAGTTGGTCCCTTAATAGACGGTCAGCTAGTAACATTTCCTTACCCGGCTTGTAAACCACTGTCATATGCGGGTATTTCAAAAGAAACATAAGCATACGCTGCAGTCGCATTGTTACATTAACGATATCGCGCTTGACAAGCGCCTCCAATGGCTTGTGATCACTCTCAACAGTAAACTCCCGTCCATATAAATAGAAATGAAAACGTTGGCAAGCAAAAACAATCGCCAAAGGTTCCTTTTCAATTTGAGCCCACTTTTGCTCACTTTTGCTGAGTGTTCGAGAAGCAAATACAACCGGATGTCCATTCTGAATTAATACACAGCCCAACCCATTCTTGGATGCATCCGTCTGTATAATCACAGGCATTTTCGGATCATAGGTAGCCAGTACCGGTTGCATGGTTACTGTCCTGAGCAAATTTTCAAATTCAATATCATGTTTTTCTGTCCATTTAAATTCTATATCGTTCCGAGTTAAATTTCGCAATTCTGCTGTTTTACTCCACAGGTTTGGAATAAATCTTGCCAAGTATTTCAGAAGACCTAGAAACCGTAGTACGCCTGCTTTATTCTCAGGTTTTTCATTAATAAAATTGCCTCGCTATATTTCGCATTTGCCTTAATTTTTCCTTCCGATAAAACATTCCCCATAAACTTCACCCCCCTTTGCCGATATTGAATCTTTTCCGGGTTAAATTTAATATTGTTAATACGAGGCCTATTCATTACTAAATTCATTATCCGATCATGTTCCTCTTCACAATCCGCGCAAATAGCCACATCATCAAAATATGTATATTATAACACCCTTTATATCGCCAAAAATTCTTATCATTTGCTGTTGAAACATTTCCGGGGCGCAATTAAGCCCAAAAGGCACACGCAAGAATTTGAACCGCCCAAAAGGGGTTAAAAATGTCGTTATATCTGAACTCTTTTTATCCAATTCCATGTGTCAAAACCCACTTTTCAAGTCAAGCACCGAAAAAACCTGTTTCCCCGCTAGTCCTGACGTTAAATCATCAATTGTTGGGATCAAAAAATATTCTCGTTTAATGCACTCATTAAGTGCTTTTGGGTCTAGACAGCGCACCGTTGGGCTTTTCCACCAAATGCAAATTATTTACCCAGTCAGTAGTGTAATCAACGGGTGCAATGATCCCGTCTCCTACCATTTTATCAAGCTCTAATTTCAATTTTCCCAATAACGAATTCGGTATTCGCTTTCTATAATGAAGCACGGGTTTCGAGTTCTCCTTTAATGATATTGAAACGTTTTTGGAAACTTACCAAATCCCTGAAAAACATCGCCATACTTATCCATGAATGACACTTTAGATCCAATGCCGGTAATACTACTTACGTCTAAACGTTTGATTAATTCAAATTGTTTGCATGCCTCTAATCCTAGTAATGGTTCACATCTATCACTAACAACTATAAATTTTGCTAATTTATAAAATTTTTTATTCAAATCCTTTAATTTCAGTGTACTAGTACCAAAAATTTTAACTTTGTTCTCATTATAATCAAACACTGGGAAGTCATTATTTTTATTGTCCAATTCAGCACCTAATTTTTTAACTAGATTTAGTGGTACACAGTTCACGTCAGCCCCAGTGTCCAATTTAAATCTTACAATCTCATCTCCTATAATGTACTCCTTTGTCCAACGTTTGCTTTCCGGTGTTGTCGAATTTAATCTAAGGATATTTTTAGAACTTATTAGACTACTTAATTTTCTATTTTTATAATACTTTTTACCATGTATTTCGCTCCAATTAAGTTCAGCTACTTTCTGCTTGATATTCTCATTTTCAGTGTGTTGTTTCCTTTCAAATGTTTTTTCACGGGGCTTACGGCACATCCTCTGAAAATGACCCTTTTTCGAACATGAATAGCATGTGACATCTTTGGCCTTACACTCAGTTTGGTGGCCGATTTTCCATGGACCACCACAGGTGAAGCAGAAACGGTTAATAGCCCCCATGGTTGATTGAGGCTTTTCACTTGTTTTAACAGCACATATCATTGTCTGTTTGGCATCCAGTATGTCTTTATTGACATTGCTGTTTCGTAGTTTTTACATATTTCAATGACACGTCCCAAGCCTTCATCATGACTGTCTAACAATTTCAATTGCAGCTTTTTATCATGGACACCTATGATAATTCGGTCACATAGCATTCGATTTTCGTATACCTCCCCACATCTGCATTTAAACTCACAGTAGCGCATCTGTGTTCGTAGTTCGGTCTCGAATTCTGCAAATGTTTGACGCTCTTTTTGCGAAATCTTATTGAATTTGTACGATTACATGGCTACTTTTCGTTGTGGCAGACAATGTTGATCAAATTTCTCCAATACATCATCCAATGAGCGTTGTATTACAGCATCTCCTGCACTTACAGTGCCTAGCAACGAATGTTCAGTACCATCATTTGGAAATAGTGAATTATAAATGTTCGCACCGCCTATGCCAATCAACCAAATGAAATTAGCAATCTTTGTTTTTTATGGCTCTTTAACTTTACCACTGGCAATCATGTACACCATAAAACTCGGTTTCCAATTTTGCCACTCATTTGCCAAACTGGAGCAGTCCAATTCACTTTGTAAACGATCACCCGTCGCCATTCCGAGTAAAATTTTTTATAAAATTGACGATTCACCTTCTTGGTAGCTTTATTTAATTTAAACGTATAATTGGTTTACCTTCTGACACCATGTAACAATTATAGTTATTTGGTTTTTTATACCCTATACCACTATGTGGTTTGGGTATAATGACTTTGTGCTGCTGTTTGTAACAACCAAAAATATTTGACCTAGACCCATCTTTAATTATACCGATCGAATCAGAATCACTTTCTGAGTTGATTTAACAATGTCCGTCCGTCCGTCCGTCCGTCCGTCCGTCTGTGTGTCCATGTAAAGCTTGTAATCAAACTGCAGGTCGCAAATATGAATATATTTTGATGAAATTTGGTATATAAGCTTTTATCGGCCATGGGATAAACGCTATTGAAATTGGTGAGAATCGGTCCATGTTCAGACCTAGCCCCCATACAAATTACCCATATGAAATCGACATAAATTGCCATAAGATCCAAATTGTCATATAGATCTTACTCAAATTGGGTTTATATGCGTTCATTACATCCACTAATGAGTAGTCCAAAAATGATCCCTTTGACCCCATATAGAACTGCTTCCCGATCTTCACTTAAATCTATTAAAAAACAAAAATATTGCACTGATTCTTCTCAAATTTGGTTTGTACATATTTTTGCAAAATACAAGAGACTTTACCAAACATGATCAGGATCGGTCCATTTTTGGACCTAGTCCCTTTATAGATATAGCATCCGATATGAACTTTTTCATATCTGCAGCCAAAAAAATTAATAAAAATCCCACTCAAATTTGGTCTTTGCTTATTTTCAATGTCCAGTTAGTTGGGCCTAAGAGATAGGGTTTCTAAACGCATGGTATAGGGTATCGTATAGTCGGTCTAGACCGACTATAATTCTCTTACTTGTTTATGATTTATTTAATAATGTTGTTTTTACAACTTTTTATAATGGAATTTTCACTCGCTGGTTGTGTGTTTAAGAAATTGTTTGTCTATGAAACTTTTCATACGAGTCATCTAAAATGTTGCCATCTTATTCTTAACAACTAATTTACATCTTATTCTTAACCACTAATTTACAATGTTGTCAACTTAATCTATGTCTAACACTCTAAGAAAATATGTACAATAATGATCAATTAGAACATAATAACAATATAATGATCATTAATCATGCCTATCAAAAGGGTAAATCAACGATAACAGCTGTCCACAAGTTAACATTGAAAAAACGCTGGAGTTGAAGGGTATAGCCTTATGTTCCTTTATGTACATAGAAGGTGCTTTTGACAATGCTAGCTTTCAATATATAGCAGGAGCACTGATCTGATTGTGCTCGGTTCCAATCATCACAGGAAGGATAAAAAGATGCTCTCTAGGAGACGATAATAGCTAATCTTGGAGATAAGGAGAGAAGTATTAGCACTATAAAAGCATGCCCTCAAGGGGCATAATTTCTCTATTATTATGGTAAATTTTTGTGGATGATCTCATTGTAAAATTAAATGATAATGGTTTTACCACTGTATGTTATGCAGATGACATCACAGTGTTTGTAGGTGGAAAACATGAGCAGATAATTGGGGAACTTATGAGAAATGTACTTAGGCTTACTTGATAAAGGTGCGAAGATGAAGCACTTTCCATTAATCTCAATTATACCACAATTATCATGTTCACTAGAAGAAGAAATCTTTTAATTTCCTCACTTCATATAAGGAACACGGAGGTTCAAGTCAAGGATGAAGTAAAATATCTGGGTATCATATTTGACAGAACACTCACCTGGAACCCGCAATTAGATTCGATAGCAAATTAAGCTATAAAGTCAATATGGGCTAGCAAACTCCTAGCAGATCGTGGGGTCTAAACCCTAAAATGTCATTGTGGATATACAAACAAACGATCCTTATGGGTATTTTATATGGCTCAGTTGTATGGTGCCAGAATAAAAATCAGACTGGTGCCCGGTAAAAGTTATCCAAGATACGGAAACTAGCATCTTTGAACATCACAGGAGCAATGACAACCAATCCTACGGCAGCTTTGGAGATTATCCTAAATCTCACTCCGCTGCACTTATCAATTCAAGTAGAAGCTTTTAAACAGCTATTCACAAATTTAAGCATGGCGATCATACAGGATTCCTGAAGATCCTTAATAAAGCTAAACATATCAAAAATATGACTTTATGTAATGACCAAGTAGATCCTGTTATTAAGTTTTGTTGTTTGGTCAGTTTATTTGAATTTTTGTGTTTTTCCTTAAATTAAGCTAATATGGCCTAAAGTTATAAAGGCAATGAAACAATGTTGATTACAGTTTTTCCCGACGTTTCGTCGATTTTTTGTCGACATGTTCTGGGGATCGTCTATTAATTGAAACTAGCAGATTCCAGCCCTCGAAATTCGAGCGCAGATTCTAGGAAATTTTATTTTTTCATAAAATAAAGACGCTAAAAGTATGCTAATCAATTATAGCCAATTCAACAAATCAACACAAAATACAAAGTCATTTTTATTACAAACACATTAACAAACTTAATAAACACACACATAGCATTGTATAATGTTATGTATGTATTCGTAGCAACTTTAAATGCAATTTACTCAAAATAAAGGAACAAATTAAAAATCTGTAAATCTGCAAATTGGCTAAAAAGAAATACCTTTCAAATAATATACGTTTGGTCAAAATCGGGATAAAACGGTAGAACAAAACATCGGTCACAAGAAATCGCATAGCCTATTAATATAATAGATTATAGTATTTTACAAAATTATATTTCATACAACTTACAATATGGTTTTACATTTAGAATGTACTTGTTACATTTAACATTTAACATAAAACATATATGAATATAAAATTAGAACTTTTAAACACATACTAACATGTCATAGAGGTTATTGAATGGCAACTCTGTAGTTCGTATTTATATTGTTAGTGTCCTCTTCAAATTCAAATTCATGGTTCTGCTGAATGTATAAGCATTCTTTAGTGTAACTTTTCCTTTCAATGTTTTCCTTGCCTAGAATCTTGATTTTTTCGAAATCAGCTGTGTGTCCGGTTTTTAATATCCACTTGATGTTCTCCCATTCGTGTAGCTAGAGCTTTCTTTGTTGTTCCCATGTAAATTAGACATCACATCTCTGTTTGTCATTTCCCTTACATCCTATTTCATACACGACGTTGTTCTTTGTTGCTTTCTATTGGCGCCTTGACGTTTGTAAATATTGCACTCAGTGTTCGGTTGGGTTTGTTTATGTTGTTGTTATTTTCAATTGTACTTATTATGTTTCTATTGCATGTAATATGTAATTTTTCATCTATTAATGAATTTATGAGATTTTTGTACACTGTCCTCTATTAGTATTTTGTAAATTTTGTGTGTGTTTATACCCTATACCACTATGTGGTTTGGCTATAATGACTTTGTGCTGCTGTTTGTAACTACCAAAAATATTTGACCTAGACCCACCTTTTATTATACCGATCGCATCGGAATCACTACCTGATTCGATTTAACGATGTCCGTCCGTCCGCCCGTCCGTCTGTGTGTCCATGTAAACCTTGTAATCAAACTGCAGGTCGCAAATATGAATATATTTTGACGAAATTGGGCATATAAAGTTTTGTCGGCCATAGGCTGAATGCTATTGAAATTGGTGAGAATCGGTCCATAGACCTAGCCCCCATAGAAATGACCCCTATGAAATCGACATAAATTGCCAAAAGATCCAAATTGTCATATAGATCTTACTCAAATTGGGTTTGTATGCGTTTATTACATCCATTAATGAGTATTCTGAAAATGACCCCTATGGGACAACTCTTAACCATAGGCCCCATATAGAGCTGCTTCCCGATCTTCACTTAAATCTATCAAAAAAAAAAAATATTGCACTGATTCTTCTCAAATTTTGTTTGTATATATTTTTGCAAAATACAAGAGACTTTACCAAACATGGTCAGGATTGGTCCATTTTTGGGCCTAGTCCCCATATAGGTATAGCATCCGATATGAACGTTTTCATATCTGCAGCCAAAAAACTTAATAAAAATCCCACTCAAATTTAGTTTATGCTTATTTTTTATATCCAGTTTGTTGGGCCTAACAGTTGGGTCTAGACCGACTATAATTTTCTTACTTGTTTTTATGTGGAACTGTTTGTCGGTAATATTCAGAACTCTTTCAATGAAGTTTTTTGCCGTGTTTATTATCTGGTTTTTTGATTGGAATGCATTGTAATTCATATGTCTCCCCGAAACAGTTTCTTTTGAATGCCAATTGAAAACGATATCTCCTGATGATCTCTGTAATTTCGTGTCTAGGTATGTTATTTCATTATTTTCCTCCACGTCAATAGTAAATTTAATCTTAGGATGATGATTATTCAATGTTTTCATAATTTCATATTGGTCGTCTATGTTGATAACTGCCAGAATGTCATGTTTTTGTCCTATAGTTCCATTATATCGTCTTCAAGTAGATTGTCAACAAAAGTGACGGCTATTGTGGGCAAGAGTGGGTTACCCATTGCATACCAAAAATTTGGTTATAGACTTTGTCGTCATTAGCAAAATAGTTGTTGTCAGTTAGGCAAAATTTAAGAATCTTCAGGAATTTGGAATTGGGAATATTTGTGAAATTTTTAATTATGGGCCACTTTTTCATAATATTCTTGATGGCAGTGTGGAACGGAATGTTGTTAAATAGTGAAACTACATCAAATGATATCAATATCGCCCTCTCGTTAAGTTTTACAGTTTTCAATTGATTTTTTAATTCTATTGAGTTTTTGAAGTTATATTCTTTGGATATAATATGTCTTATAATTTGACGAATATATTTGGAAAGATGATAGCATGGTACCTGTATTGACGTAATGATTGGCCTAAGGGGGATCCCCGTTTTATGAATTCTTGGCAATCCGTAAATTCGAGGGGCTGTGGCTGCTGAACATATTAATTTACATTTTTGACAAATATCAATGATTTTTTTTTCAATAGTTCCGATATAATGTTGTTGTTAGTTTTTTGTAGTTTTGTCATTACATCCGATCTCAGAGTTCTGTATATGTTTCTATCTGCCTGTAGGTTTTTAATTTTCTGGTTATATTCACTTTTGTACATTGCTACCGTCTAGTTTCCCTTATCAGCTTGAATAATTATGATGTGTTTGTGTTCTCTTAAAAACTTTTTGTTTTTTCAAAAATAGTAAGTATGCATTTTTCACTGGGAGTGTCTTTAATATATCTTTTGAAAGTCATTAGATTGTTAGCTAATTTGGTCCTAGCTATACCTTTCTCCCCATCAACATCCTCTTACATTGCTTGTATACAGTATTTTATATCAGCAACAATATTTATCGGGGAGAAATAATTTTTGTCTACAGGTAGGGCAAAATTTTTTCCTAAAAAGGCATCCATTTACACTCCATTGGGATTTATTGTGGTTTTGTTTTCAAACCAATGGTTATTGAAAATAAGTCCGAACGATTTAAAAAGTTTTTCTTTCAGTTTATCAAGATTGTTTTTTGCGTGTGTTTTGACTTGTCTCTTATGTGTTTTGTCTGATAAAGTTTCCTTGTAATTAGTTTTATGTTAATGGGTGTCTGAGATATTTCTAGATTGATAATTTTTTTGTGAAAATTGGGTTCAATTTTTCTTAATTGCCCTTGAGCGAGTATGTTGTGTTACCTGCTTTGTGGTGTTTTTTATGTGATTTGGTATTAACCCATAGCTTCTACATGACATTAAAAATACAAGTTGTCTCTGTTGTTGTGCTAATTTTTTAACTTCATTGCAATATTCCTTCGTTGTTCTGCATACCCCGCTGTTGTATTTGAGTTCTAAGTGTTTAAAAAGTAATGAAGGGTTACTTCTTCTTGTAGGCGTAGATGGTGTATTTGTTGATGGTTGTATAAATTAAATAAATATCTTTCGGCAAGCTTTCCGATCTTTGGTTATTAAGTTTTGTTGTTTGGCCAACAATATATTCTGAGCAGATTCGATTGGGAATCTAACCCTACATGCTACATGAAGACGCCCAGATGTGGTACACTGATGGATCCAAAACAACAGAAGGAATAGAGGCGGGGGATTACGGCCCAAGATGGAAACTCCACATTACCCCTATGTAATGAATCCACAACATTTACAGCTGAATTATACGCACTCAATGCAGCTACTGCTAAACTAATGGAAAGAAACCTGACAAGGACGAAGACAAATCTAATGTCAGATAGCCAAGCTGTTCTAAAAGCACTGGACAAATTATTTTATCATCATAAATTCCTGCTCAAAAGCCATATGGCCCTAAATAACTTAATAAGGTGACGCTTATATGGGTACCGGGTCACAATGGGTATGGAGCAAATGAGAAAGCCGATGAACAGGCAAGACGAGGAGCGGAAAGACTATTCATTCGTACGACTTCTATGTGGGGCACTCAGAGGGCAATTATATACTATACAAAATGCATTTGGCTGAAGATAAAAAGTGCAAATACTGCCTGAAGGACGATTAAACCATGGAACATATACTGGCAAAATGTCCATATCTAAGGCACACACTATATGGCGAATATGAAATAAGGGAGGAGACATACAAAATATTGGCTGTAATGGACTAAAAAACAGGAAAGAACATAAAACTGAAAGAGGGTCCACCATAAATCTACTTGGTCGCAGTGCAGGAGTGAATAACACTCAAACCGAAGACATCGAAAATCGTAATCGTAGGGTGACTTTAATGAATTAACTGTTTTCTTTCTTGTATTAAGTGTATCCTTAAATTAATTCAGATAATAATAATTTTTAATAATAATATCTGGACACTTTTAGCCAAGAATCATTTGAAAATTTTTTGGAACTTATAGGTTTTCTACTCCAATAAGAGGAAAATAATGCAATTTTTCAGATACAATTAATTCTTTTTATAGAAGACACGATCATTGTTTTTTATAAGAAGAAATTTCAAGACACTAGCCAAAAAGAAGAGCAAAAACTTTAAATTTAATTGGCATTTGAAGTTTCAGTATCGGCAACAGTTTTAACCCTCCGATGGGCAGTAACTCGAATGGGCAGTTACAGACTTTGTCGTCTGGCCAGACGAAAACTTTTATTGCACAATTACAGGTGAACACGCGGTAGTTATGGTCATTTTGTTAATGTTTATAATGAGAATATGTATATATATGTATTCTGTATATGTTTGAGCAATATTTACTATGTTACATAGAAAATACAGTGCAAAAAAAACAATATTTTTTTTTATTTTCTACTTAAGTTAAATTTTGTTTTAATTTATTATTTTATAAGGAACAGTTTTGTTTATTTTAATATATAGTGTATGTACTTATGTAATTTGGTTTTGTATGTTGCTGTTGTGTACATTTTGAATGCATTTGTGACACTTGTGTTGCACATTTGCGTTTGTAAGGCAAACGGGGTCGTCACATTGTTGGCAACGGAAGCGGGTTTTTCGATGCTTGCGAGTTTCGCAAAGACACATAGCGCATGAACCAGGCCTATATACTTGTGGGGGTACCAGAGTGGCTATTGGTGTCATCTGAAATGATATTAAGACAAGAAAAAAGTTTAATATTTGTGTATGAATGATTTATACATACACATATACATACCGCTCCATAAATTTTCAAGGCTTCTTGAATATTGGGAAATCGAGTAATGTTTGGATTTTTAGCTCTCTCTTGCATTTGGGGCAACACCAGCTGCGTGCATAATTCAATAATAAAACTACGTCGTTTGTCACTCTTCTTTTTTGGTTCCAACTCATCGTGAATGATAAACGAAGCTAAAACGGATATGTCGAGCAGATTGGAAAACATAGCCAACGACCAACGCCTGGTTGAACGTTTGCACGTATAATCCGTTACCATTTGATCCATGGTATCTACACCGGCTTTGTTTTTATTATAATCCAAAATTTGCTGAGGCTTAGCTGTATTTTTTGTGTTATCAACGGTATTGGAATAATGCTCGGTCGAGAGTAACAATACCACCTTTTTCTTCTTGGCAGCATACGAACACAAAGAAACAGCATTGTTGTAACAAAATAATGTGCTATACAATTCGCGGGTGTTGGTTTTACCATGACGCAATTCATCAGGAATAAATCGTTTGTTGGCTCGAACAATTCCAACAAGTGATAATCCAACTGACATGAGATGTGAAGCCAAAGGCAAGGTGGTAAAAAAATTATCGGTGTAGACAGTACGTCCAGTGTGGTGATATTTCGAGACCAACTTCATGACGACATTTTCACCTTGTTTTGTTTCGCGTTCTGCGCCTTCCAATTTGCCTGTGTAAATTATCCCTTTCAACGGAAAGTGGGATTTCGCATCGCAAATCCACCAGACTTTAATCCCATATTTCGCTGGTTTGGACGGTATGTACTGCGTAAATCTGGTTCGGCCACGGAAAGGGAATAATTGTTCGTCCACTGTGACATTGTCATGTGGTATGTACACACGCTCAAGGTTAGCCATTACCATCATCCAAATATCGTCTATGTGCGCAGATTTGCTAGTCAATAGACGTTCTGCACGAGTCGCACTGTTGTCAAAACGTATATATCTCGTGATATGTATGAAACGTTTCATTGACATAGTGCCTCTATAGATCGCATGATTGTACGAAGCCCACAATTCCTTTATTGGTTGTTTATTTGAGCCGAAAACACCAGCAAATAGTAGCAAACCAAAATATGCATACATTTCATTTATGTTAGTGGGCGTCCATGTCTGAATTCGGCTCGGATTAGCCGCATTCCATTTGGCAGTAGTTTCACTAGCTTTGCGGTTGGTCTCTCGAACAATAATTGAAACAATTTCTGGGGTCATTATCGATCTAAAAATGGCTATAGGATTAGCAACAGTACCAGCGATAGGGCCATGACGTCTAGTACGAAGAACGTTATGCTTTCGTATACGACCGACAACCGGCACACTGTGGTCAATATTTTGAGATAGCGGCCAAAACTCCTTTTGGTTTTTGTTCTCCGATTTTAAAGTTATTAGACTCATATGAAAGTAGACAGTAGTAAACCTCGGGAGCCAAAAAATTAGAACTCTAATTCAACTATTTCACTGAGAACAGGGTGGTCCAAAATGGGCTTTTTCAGAATTTAGTAAATTTATGATATTTTTAGTTAATTTTTAAAGTTTAAATGGTCATAACTTTTTTGTTTTTCAAGATTTTTGGACGAAACAAATTTTGTGTTGTAACTTAACTTATTTCCTATTACTGGTAAAAAAAATTGAAGCTCTGCTGTTTTCAGAACAATTTAAATTTTTTTTTTAAAAAAGGTCAAATTTCTCGGAAATTTCCTACTTCATAGAGCACAACTCCTGTGAGTCAAGCTGAGTCAAAACACAAATTTACTATTTTGTAGTCCTAACTCTCCCCTACATTCCTATATATACATGTCCATGCATCAGGACTGCACTTTTTGAGCTACAGCAATTTTTCTGACCCAAGGTAAGATATTCGGTACAAATGCACGTCATATTTTTTGAGAAGTTATTTGTATGTGAAAGTGGCTATTATGCATATATTTTGATGAAATTTTGTACAAGAGTTCTTATTGACCCAAAAAATAATTCTGTTGAAATTAGGAGAAGTTGGCCCATATTTGGACCTAGTCCACATAGAAGGGTGTATCAAAATTTTGACAAAAATGACAATAGAACTCTCAAATTATGTGGTATCTGGCAATTCATTTGGAAAAGGTAAAAAAAGATTTTATTGCCATCTAATATTACACAACTTAAATACGTGAAAATTGCAAATAAATTTAAAACCAATGGAAATAACTGGTAAAACCAACTACCTGTTATATTATGTTTCAAAGAGGTAAAAAAGATCATGTTGAAACTTCGAGCAATAGTATATTAATCCATGCATTCATTTTTTTTCTTCATTATTGTTTAAACAATGGCTAAATTCAGTTATAGTGTTCTATCTTATATATATTTTGAACGGAAAGATGAAAACGACATTATTTTACATATAATGAATAATCCATTCTTCAAAATATGCGACAAACAAGAAATTAAAATTCATAACTTAAAAATAAAAAACTTTTTAAATACTTTAAGAAAACGGTACAATCAATGTTCCAGAAACAAGAAATTGTTTTACTCACGCAACCAAAAATGGCTAAGAAATAAACTTATTTTTAAAAAGCCATCAGTAACTACCACGGAAACTGGAAAAGGTGGTCGACCAGCAAAGCCAATTGATAATTGTAGTGAAAGATCACGAAGACGCAAGCTTAAACATATCAATGAAGAAGTTTCTTGTAGCATCATAAAGGATTCATTTCTGCATCAAATTCAACCATCGAAAACTAAAAAGGGTAAAATTGCTATCATTGAAAAAATAGTGGAAGCAAGCCCCAGACGCACAAAAAGGATTTTAGAAAGTATGCCGACACCAACTGAAGAAAATAAATTTACTCCAGAAGAAGCATTTGCACTATTTTTGGATTTGAAAATGACTAAAAACCAATATACAGAATTGCGGAAGCGAACCAATGAAAAAAATTGTGGAATTTTTCCATCATATCGAGATATAGTTTCTGCCAAAAAAGATTGCTTACCTTCACCAACTGCTATTAGTGTAACTTCAAGTTCAGCAGATATAAAATTGCAGGATCTTCTTGAACACACTGCAGAACGATTATTAAAGACATTTGATGCTGACTATTTAAAGAAGTTTAAAAATTGCAGCATGACTCTAATTTCTAAATGGGGATGTGATGGGTCCTCTGGCCAGAAACAATACAAACAATGTAATGCGGAAAATTCATCAGATGCCAATTTATTCATGATTTCTTTCGTTCCATTACGTTTAACAAAAACTTATATTGGTTCAGAGCTGCAGAGATAGATGTATGGAAGAATGAAATTCCCTCGTCAACAAAATTTTGTAGACCAATAAAGTTTGCTTACAAAAAGAAGACTCAAGATGTCATAGATGAAGAAGTTCGAAAAATAAATGATCAAATTAAAGAACTTCAACCAGTAACATTTAAATTTGATGACCAAGACACTGAAGTAAATTTTAAAATGTGTCTCACAATGATTGATGGAAAAGTTGCACAAGCTTTAACCAAAACAAAGTCATCGTCAAGCTGCACCATATGCCAAAAAACATCAAGTCAATTGAGCCAACCACCAACACAAGACGATAGTTTTAATGAAGCATATGAATTTGGAGTGTCACCTCTTCATGCTAGAATTCGTTTTATGGAGCATATTCTTAAATTGGGATACGATTTGGAATTTGGCCCGTTAGGCGAAACATTGAGAAACAACAAAGAAAATTTGGAAAAAAGAAAGCAAAAAAAAAAAGATATTCAAGAAAAATACCGTGAGATAGGCCTTATAATTGACCAGCCAAAGCAAGGAGAAGGAAATTCTAATGATGGAAACACAGCAAGGAGATTTTTTTCCGGTCCAGAAACTGCAGCTTCTATAACTGGAGTAGATTATGATTAAATACGACGATTCCAAATCATATTACAAGTTATAGCATGTAGCAAAAAGATAGATGCAAAAAAATTTGATCAGTATGCTAATGAGACAGCAACCCTTTATAACCAAAAATATTCTTGGAGACATATGCCAACCACAGTTCACAAAATTTTGTTCCATGGGGAACAAATAATTCAGCACAATATGCTTCCAATTGGAGATCTCTCAGAAGAAGCCCAAGAAAAAAGGAACAAAGACTACAGATTCTTTCGCGAGCACAATACAAGAAAAATTTCCAGATATTGTACTAATGAAGATCTTATTAATATTTTGTTCTGCACATCAGACCCATATATGTCCAGTATTCGACAAAAATGGAAATCAACCTCATTAGAGTTAGATGAAGAAGCTAAACAACTACTGCAAAATGAAAATCAAAGCTATTTGGAAGAAATTTTTACTAATATTGTTTAATTAATACTAGTTTAAAGATTATAATTTGTTTCTAATTTTAGTATAAATTTTTATTAATACATTTAAATAAAATATATGTGCACTTTAAATCAATAGTAAAAGTTTACTTAAAATTTTATCGATGTTGTGTTCTGTATATAATATATCCAAATGGTATTGATATTGTTGGGAATTTCAGTGTTATTTTTCAGTTTAATCCTCACAAGAATTAGCTTTCTTCCAAAAAAACCAACCTTTGGCCCCTGTGAATATTGAGACTAAATAAATGTCAGGGGCCAAATGTTGGCATTTTCTGACCAAAATTAAGTTTAGGAATAATAAATAAGTATTGGTTGTAAAATACGATTGAAGAAAATAAGAAATTATAAAAAAAATACCTATTTAAAATGTCAAAATATTCAACTTTTACATGGAAACTCAACAAAAAATTAAAATGCATTTTTAACTCCAAATTACTTACGTTCCTATCAGTCGATTTTTACGTTTGAACACTCAAATTGAAGCTTAAAGTCCCTCCTATTAAACAAAACAACTTGCGTAAAAAAATACCAATCCGGTCAAAAGTTATAGAGTTTTGACCGCTATCTCGCGAAATTGACCACTGTGCGGCATAGGATCGATAAACCACTGTGTGTTATCTCGCGATGTGTAGAATCTACCACCTTGCATTTCAGTAACACCTACCATTGTAGAAAATAAATTTTCTTGTACAGGATTTCCCACTTCCAATTCATCTTCATCAGATTCCTCGCGAGTGTCATTTTCAACCACGAGCTCAGTTTCCACATCGGATGCATTTTCGTGTGGTATATAGTTCAAATCATCGTCATCACTACCATCAAAAAAATCTTCCTCATCATCACTGTTACTCATAATGTTGGCAAATCTTTCACCTAGCTCTTGCCTAGCCTCTGCTGATAATTGATTGTACCGTGTGGACCGCCGGACCACCATATCGACAACTTCATCATCGGTAAGAAATAAATCCATTTTCACCACAAATAAAACAAAGCTATTAGCCGAACAAAAGTAGACAAAACCGGCAAATCAAAATTAACCACAAAATCACACGAAATGTTGATGTTCACTGCTCGAATTTCAAACACCGACTATTACAGACAAGCTTGTTCTTCAAAGAAAGATATTTCAAATCACGAAAAAATAAAATTTCAATAGTGTACCATGATTTCAAAAGTATTTTTGAATTCACAGAATTCAGTTCTTTCATAGTTCAAATATTGAAATCATGGCCAACTACAGCAATTTTAATTTCAATAGTGTGAAATGGTTTCAAATTTATGCTTGAATTCACAAATTCAATTTTATCGTAGTTCAAATATTGAAATAAATCATGGCCAACTACAGCAATTTTATTTTGAAAAAGTACTTTTTTCTCAGAAATGTTCTTTCGTCTGTCCAGACGACAAAGTTCAAATACGACGTTACTGACTTTGAAGCAAAAGTTTGTTCTACCAACAGTTACAAAATGATTTAAATTTGTTTTTATTGTATCGAGCGACTCTGTATTTGAAAAGTCATGAAAGGGTTTCCCGATTGAGCGCATAGAAAAAAAGTTATTAGGATAAAAAGAACCATTTTGTCTGGCCAGACTACATAGTCAAACGGAGGGTTAAAGTGGTAGCCGTACCTAACATTGGTTGTAATATCGAGTTTAAGACGATGGTGGGGGGTATCAAAAATTCGGCGCAGCTCTCTTGTTCTTCCACATATCTCCATATCCCTTATTCTACTCGTACTATACGATGTAGGTAAGTGGCCGGTAAAGACACCAACCTACCAATTTATCTACGTATGTATAATTCAATATATATATGTATGCATTAATAACTCTTAACACTTAATTTATATATACACAACATAGGCAATTTTTTTTCGAAAAACCTGATACATGCACTTATATGTAATTGTTATTCATTTAGGTGGTGCCACAATCTAACTTTAATTCAATTGAGTAGATACAGAATATTTTCGCGTTACAAACAACAATATATTAAAAGAAAACTACTAAAATTATTAAAATTTTCCTGCTTTTCGAGTTTTATTTGTAAAGGCCATCATCACCAATCATATTTTCGTATTTATAACAATGGAAATATAAACATATCGAAAAATAAAAATTTGCTAAGTATATTTTGCAATAGCAGTTCAAACAAATAGTAGACACAAATTATGGACAATCATTTAAAATTAGGTCGTAAACATATATGCCTAGGCGTACTTGTATTTGCATATTCACATACATACCAGTACATACATAAATAACACTTACGCAAACCACTTCTTAGAAATGTTTATCTGACATGAGAAGGAGTTTCGGTAACAGCAACGAGTGAGTGCACATAAAAATCTATTAAATTTATTTTAAATTATCTTGAACCCCACGAATGAAATTATTTCCGTTCGAATTTCAGGGTCAGAGTGATGGAGTAAGAATATAGTGAAAAATCCCTTAAGACATATTAAATTGAAATTTAAATCTTCATCTTCTACAACGACATCAACAACGAAATTATCGCTAACAATAATAGCAGAGTGTGAAGCACATTTGTACGTATGAACGAACGTAATGCAATCTCTGTCTGTCGGTACAAGATTCTAAATTAGATTCATATTATTGGCAATTTTTGTTAAGCACAATTTTATAAAATGTTTTTGAAGTGATAAAATTACCTGATAACATCGAATTAAAGATTAAAGCCGGAAAATAATGATGAAAATATAGCACTCGTCCCATTGCCCAAAATGGTAAATAGTGAATTATCCAACCGAAAAAAAGCCAAGTGGCAGCTTCTAAAGTCAATTGATTTGACGTTGAGTCTATAAGTGCGAGGCATATAAAAATTTGGTGAAGTAATATTTGTACAAATGCACATACCTTTTATTTTATCGTACGCTTTCTGTGTTTTCGTTCCATCTCCTCCATTAATATTAGCGATATTACTTGTCAATATTTGTAGTTTTCTTATGCCCTCTTCTCGTCTTTTCTTAATAGCATTTACGACAAATACGACCAAAAATAATGCCAAAAATAAAAGGTTACTCCACCATATGACTGGATTGCCCAATAAATAAATGCGATATGAATTGCCGGAGAAAAATTGTCCCTTATAGAAGAAATTGAAATAAAAAAATGTTTGGGTTTCCATAAACTCGAATACGTACTCTGTAATTAATAGGCCATTGCCAAGGTCGACTTGTGACCTCGCCTTCCTTTGGTTTGAGACCAGCATTACCCTGAAGCATTACGGCATGAGACTCGAAAAATCTTGCAAAAAAACCAGGTGCATAAATGCTAAAACTAACGCTGGTCACTGGAGAAATTAGAAATGACAAATTAAATAATGATTATATACACTCGTACAATTTTTACATTAAGAAACAGTTTGTAGTTCAATCAATTTTTTTCAGTACAGTTAATCCATACTAATATAATAAAGAGGTAATGTGTGTTTGTTTGTTTGTTTGTAGGAGGTAATCTCCGTAACTACCCATCTGATCTTCCTGAAATTTTCACAGAGTCTTACTGCAGATATGGGAAGTGCTATAGGCTATAACTTTTTAAATATTTTTGGTGGGCGTGGCACCTCCCACACAAAGTAAATTTTTAATATCATATACATATATTGAGTACTATGATAGGGAGAGCTTTGCAAATTTGTGTGAGGTCACCTATTGTTAATATTAGTAGCTACGCCGGAAATGGGCGGGATCGGATAAGTAAGCGTGGTACCTCCCGTACAAGTAATAGTTCAATATTATATATCTCGAGTAATGTGATAGAGAGAGCTTTTCAAGTTTTTTTGATGTCACCAATTATTAATGTGAGTAGACGGATGCAAAATGGGCAGTATCGGACAAATAGGCATGGGACTTTGTGTGAGCCCATAGGTTATTCATGTGATTAGTTAGACAAAAATGGGCGTGATCGGAGCAGTGGGCGTGGCACCGCCCATACAAAGTAAATATATGATATCATATAACTGGTGTGCTAAAAAAGGAAGCTTTGACACTTTGCACGAGCCTATCAGATCTTAGTATGAGTAGTCGAACAAAAAATTGGCGGGTTCACACCAATGGGCGTGGCGCTCCCCATGCAAAAGTAACTATTTAATGTCATGTATCTAGAGTACTGTAAAAGAGAGAGCTTTGTGGCTTTGCGTGAGCCCATTTGTTCTTTGTGTGATTAGTCGAACAAAAAATGGGCGTGATCGGAGCAGTGGGCATAGCACCGACCATGCAAAGTAGATATCTAATATCATATAACTGGTGTACTATAAAAGTGAAAGACTCGACATTTTGCATGAGTCCATCAGATATTAATGTGAGTAGTCCAATAAAAATTGGGCGGGATGGGATTAGTGGGCGTGGCACCTCCTAAGTAAAAAATATAAAGCACTACGAAAGCGACAGTCTTTTGACAAGTTCATTAGTTATCAATGTGATTTGTCGTGGAAAATATATCGCCAAAATCAAAAATCGCCAAACCCAAAAATCGCGAAAAATAAAAATCGCCCAAAAAACAAAAATCTTCAAAATCAAAAATCGCTAAAAAGAAAAATTGCCAAATGATATTTTAAGTGCAAGGCCAATAGTTAAGTGTTGCCAGATCTAATATGAATAATCCATATTCTTCTCATGGGCAGCTACATGTACCTTGCTCCAGGGTAGGAACGCCGAAAAATCTGATAATTGTTGTACCGAATGAAAAAACAAAAAACATTGTATATCTGCATCAGCAATCATTGAAATAAAAAAATCTATACTAATAATCTATACTAACATAATAAAGAGGTAATGTGTGTTTGTTTGTTTGTAGCAGGTAATCTCCGTAACTACTCATCTGATCTTCCTGAAATTTTCACATAGTCTTACTGCGGATATGGGAGTGCTACAGGCTTTAATTTTTTTAAATATTTTTAGTGGGCGTGGCACCTCCCATACAAAGTAAATTTTTAATATCATATATGTTAAGTACTATGATAGAGAAAGCTTTGCAAAATTTGTCTCAGGTCATCTATTATTAACGTGAGTAGTCAGACAAAAAAATGGGCGGAATTAGACAAATGCGCGTGGTACCCCCACACAAACTTAATATTAAATGTGATATATCTGAATTACTGTATTAGTGATTGCCTTGGGACTTTGCGTGAGCCCTTTCATAACGATTCGGAAGGGGGGGGGGACGGGGAGGGTGTAGCGAAGCACACCGGGTTACATCTAGTTTCAAATATTTCTTCACACTTTGTCTATAGTTATTAAAAATAAATTACTGTACTCAACGTATTTTTTACGGTGTCGCTTAAATTGAACTTCATAAAACATTTTTTGAATTCTATTTTCTACTTTTCCATCGATATCAAATATTCCGCTCTTTGATACGGAAACTGATTCTAAATCATAAATAATTAAAAATATTGCATTTCTGAATTTAGTTTGTGATTTTTCCATTAAGAAACTTTGTTAGAAAAATTTTTAATCCACATATGAATTATTTTGGTTTTATTTATATATGTTTAAAAAAAGGAGATCAACAACAGTCTCCCTTCTTCTTAAGCATTGGTGGACATTGTTGCGCGCTTCGAGGTTATCTGTGTAAATGTGAATTTCTCACGTACCATGTTCGAAGCTGAAGCGGTTCTCTACAACGAGTTATAAATCCTGCCAATTAGCGAAATAAATTTATCTAATTTTAATTTTGTTTGCGTTAATGTGGCGTCTATGCGGCCAAACGTATTTCTTTTTTTTTTTTTTTGTAAATTCTTAAAAAACAGGTATGACCTTTGATTGGGTATGCTCTAACTAGAAGAAACTTAAAAAAATTTTTACAAAATATTGTTACAGAAGCTATTCAAACTTTATTTATTTTTCAATACAATTTTCAGTTGCCTCAGCTAAATTTCCCCGGAAAAAAATCCTTTATTCGGCGTGTATAGGAGCAACCCTGTGCAAATTAATTTTTTCGCGAGGTGCTGATATCTCTGCAATGTGGCTGCTGTTTTTAGTCATTTTCTTTTATCAATATTCTATTTACTGTTATTTAAATAAACACAGGTTTTTGGCTTCCTTGTATCAATATTCTATTTACCGTTATTTAAGAAAACACAGGTTTTTGGCTTCCTTTATAAGACTAAGCTCAACTTGTAGGCGCGCTTGTAGCAAACCAAACAAAGATATTTTTAAAGTTTTGGGAATTTTATTTTATCTACAGCATAGGCAATTTACCGCATATATATAAAGATAGACGTAGAGTTTTACGACCCATCTACGGAACACACCTTCTTGGGCACGGGTAACCCTCATCAGAAACCTGCCTTCAATACATGGAAAAAACAAACTATCGGCAGTAAAAACAACCAATGAAGTGAAATTTTTTTATATAAAAAGTGGCTTCCGAAGCGAATCAGAGTGAAACGTGAACAATTACAAATTAAAACCATCTCAAACCAAAGAAAAAGAAACAGAAATATTCAGATATACAAATTAATGTTTTCATACTAAAACTAAATACATATATGACATATCACTGAAAAGAAAAATTAAAAATTAGTACATAAAATAAAGTGTTTTGTTGGAAATCTTCCTAAATCAAAAAAAATCAGATCAAATTTACAAAAAAAAAAAACAGAAAATAGTTTTTGCTTTTAACTATATAATTTTGTTTAATTATAATATTAATTAAAAAATTAGCTTAAAACTCGGGTGCAAAAATTAATAATAGGAAAAAAAACCCCCAAAAATTTAGAATTTTATGTGCAGGTGTAAATTTTTTTTTTTTAAATTATACTACAAACAAAACAAACAAACAAAACAACAAAAATAATTTTACAAACAAAAATTAAAGTTGAGCAAGTCTACTTTGGGCTTGATATTGTAAGTGTTGGATTTGCTAAAATTACTACACATCTTTACACAAGTTCAACTACATTGAAGGAGCCAGCGTGAGAGATCTTTCATCGTGGGATCCAACAACAATGTAAGTACAAGTTTTTTATTTGTAGAAAAAAAAGTTAATGCTAACAATTAAACATCTTAACGTTTTAAATTTTAATTTTTTTTTTAACAACGGGATTGTCTAGAGCCTGTTTTTTTCACCACTAATAATAAAATTGAACACTCCCCATTAAAGTTTCGTTTTGCATATCAAATGTTAACTACTGACTTAGTACTTACGTAGAGTGACCGATTCAGAAGTGAATTGTCGTGGGTTCAAATCGTCCTGGTCTCAAAATATATTTTTTTTGGTTTTTTATTTTTTTTATCAATAGTTGATTATTGTTATTTTTAATAATTTGGAAACAATATTATTTTTTCCCTAATTTTGATAAATTTAACTTTATAATTTTATAATTATGCACATGATATTATTTTATTATATATTGCCTATTTACGTATCTGAATTGGATATGATATTTAAATCTGTTTCAGCAATTTCTTTTATACATTTTTGCACATACCGTCTTGATACTAAATTCTCTATCTATATTTTTCCTTAAAAAAATTATGCTAAGTGTAAAATATTCATGTAATATATTAATTACCGGTAATTTTAGCATGGTTTTGAATTAAACTATTTAAATTTAATAAAACGTTTAATAATGTTCAATTTTGAATTTTTAAAATAAATATGTAAGATAATTTTTGAAATGAAATTCTAAAAACGATGTTACGATTTCTGGCGAACTGTTAGGATGGTTTAGAAATCATTAGGGGTCATGTGAAAAACATTTGCATTCAATGCATGACCATGGTTGGGAGGGGAATCATCTGTCTTACAACTATACAGATTCGTGGTCCAAACTGTAGTCTACTAAGAACTGTTCTTTTTCTTTTTTTTTTGTTCCCTTCATTTCTACTATATATTTTTGAAAAAAAAAACCCCAGGCATGCACATATTTATAATTCCGATTCCCGAAACCACCCTATTTGCCGACGGGAAGGAAGCCGGAACAAAGTTGCATGCTTTGCTATTAAAACTCGGAAAATATAAAAATAGTTACAACACTTAAACCCTTGTATGTTACAAACTTTGACAGAGAAAAAAAAGATTGGTAAAATTTTGGTTTTCTAATTTCAATTTTCAATTCAATTTCAATTATATATTCATCCTTTATTTACATATTTTAACAAATTTGATATTCACATATGAGATCTTATCTTTACATATAGATATTGCAACAAATAATATATAGGATCTAAAGATATTAAATAGTTTTTATTTTATTTTTTAATGATTTTTAAAGGAAAATGGGAGAAAAAAACCTTTATATGATTTAATAAATTCAAATACTATCTGAAAATATTTATGTGCTTATAGGAGGTTTATTAGAAATAATAGACCTCTATAAGCACATAATTTTCAATTTGGTGATTTCTTTTTAATTTTACGTTAATTCTATACATTCTCTTATCAGTGGGTAAGAGGAATTTTCAATTTTGGCAAAGTAATTGTTATTAATCCTTGTTATGAAATCGATAATTTTTTCATAACCTGTTTCTTCATGAAGAAGATTTGTAGGATACCTCCAGGGCTTTTTATTTATCATTTTAAGACATTTGTTTTGTATAATTTGTAAGCGTTTTAGGTGGCAGTTGGCAGCGTCACTCCAAATAGGACACGCGTATGTTAATATTGGCCTTATAACACTTTTGAAGAGTAGGTTTTTGTTTTTGGGGTTTAGAAATGACCTTCTATTTAGCAGTGGCCATAATGCTTTAAATGAATTTATAGCTTTTTGGCATGTAGCCATAATATGTTCTTTAAAAGTAAGCTTTTTGTCCAAGACAACTCCGAGATATTTGACATGATTAAGTACATTTATGGTATTATTTCCAATAAGAAGATGACGTCTTGGCAGTCTTTTGGGAGATTTGTTGAATGGAAAAATTATTGCTTGGGTCTTGTTTGGATTAATTTTGATTTTCCATTTGTGAAAATATTTACTGCATTTTACAAGTCCCTTTTCCATTTTCTTCAGGAGTGCACTTGTAAGTTTGTTTGAAGAAATTAACGCAGTATCATCTGCGTAGTAAGCAACTTTCATATATTTCGGGACTTTGAAATCAGATGTATGTATATATCGAGTAAAGCAATGGCGACAAGACTGATCCTTGAGGTAACCCTGTGGTTATGGTTTTTGGAGATGATGTTTCATTATTAATCGCAACTTTAAAGTTTCTGCCGTGAATGAAATCTGAAATAAGTTTGCATAAATATTTTGGTATATTTGCATCAAGAAGTTTAAATACTAGGCCATTATGCCAAACGGTGTCGAACGCTTTTTCAATATCTAACAATATTACACCCGTTGAACGTTTATTGTTTTTATTGGTGATTATTTGATTTTTAATTCTGTTTATTTGGTGAGTAGTGCTATGTCCTTTTTTAAATTCAAATTGTTCTTTAGCAACAATAGAATTGGTCGTTACAAATTCACTAAGACGAGAATGTAGAATTTTTTCAAATATTTTACCAAAGTTACTTAATAGACTAATAGGTCTATAGCTATTTGGGTTATTTTTTGGCTTGCTAGGTTTGTTGACAGCTATAACCTTAGCATTTTTGAAATGGTCTGGGAAATAGTTGAGTTTGATGCAGCTGTTAAATATTATAACCAGTAATTTTAGAGCTTTGAGTGGTAGTTTCTTTAAGAGCAGGTTGGGAACATTGTCAAAACCAGGGGATTTTGAGGGTTTTATTGATGAGACAATATTCATTACTTCTTCAAGAGATGTATAAATTGCAGATTCAGAACTTGGGTTTTCCTTCTTAAAATTATTAACTGTTGTATTTATTAGTGTATCTGCCGAGTGGTTATAGTTCGAAGTGAGGTTATTTGCTTGGACAAATGTATTTGCCAGGACTTCAGCCTTGTCCTTATCAGATGTTATTTTTGTATTTCCAACTTTAAAGTGAGCAATTTGATTTTTTCCTTTTCCTCGCAAGTTCCTGCTTATTTTCCAAAATGATTTATCACCTGGTTTTAAATTGGATAATAATTGAGACCATTTCTTATTGCGCTCCGAATTAATACTTTTATGAATCATGTTGCTTAGAAACTTAGCACATTGATTATAAAAAGTTTGCTCGGCTATATTTGAAGATCGTTGGCTTTTTATTTTAAAGCTTCTTCTTAGTTTTATATATTTCATAATACTTTCTGGTAATGTGTAATTATTTTGTTGAGTTATTTTAGGTGTAGACGCATCCCTTGCTTCGAAAACTACATTTCTAAATTTTTGGATTTCCTGATCAATTACTGCCTTGGTATTGTATATATCGGAAAATAATGTAATTTTATTGTCTAAAAAATTCATATAAATGTTCCAGTTGGTTGCACTATAATCATAATAATTAAGGTCAACCTGCAAGGCCATTGATCTTTTAAGTGTACATATAATGGGGCGATGGTCTGATGGTATTTCGTAATCCATTGTTTTTACGTCTATATTTAAAGTGGAGTTGCTTAAAATAATATCGACTGTGGATGCTTCGCGATTTTGTTGATGTGGGAATAGGGTTGGACTATTAGGATAGTGTATGAAAAAATTGCTTGATTGCTGTAGATTGTTCAGTGCGATTCCTGCCGTATTATTTGAACGGCAATTCCAAGAACAATGTTTGGCATTTAGGTCACCAAAAACTATATATTCTTTGGTGGAAGGTGTTAGGTTCAAGATATCAGCACAGAAGTTATATAACGAGGATACAACAATAGGTCTATTATTTATAATAACTTCAATTGAGATGTTTTCGATTGATGAGGTGTTTGATATAAAGAGGTTTTTATGAGCGACAGATTTATGAATTCACAGAGCTACTCCTCCTCCTCTAGCATCTGTTCTGTCACTTCTATATACATAATAATTTTTAAAATATGGTCTATGATTTTCTGAAAAAAATGTTTCATTCAAAGACGCTATTTTAATATTTTCTCGTTCAATTAGTATCTCAAATTGTTTTAATTTAGAAAAGTTTGAAATGCCATTAGCATTCAAGTGAAGCACTTTGAATTCGTTTAAATTATTAGTATAATCCATGTGCGTATTTTACCATTGACATTACAACTTTGATTTGTTGTACTTTTGAAGTGCACCTATGCAAATCATCCATAGCTGTAGTGAAAATATCAAAAAGCTCATCAATGCTAAATAAATCGTTGTTTGTTTTCAGCTGGTTAGCATATGTAGCTTTGCTGTTATTATTAATGTTATTGTTACAATTTGTGTTGTTGTTACTTAAATTTGGGAAATCAACCTTTGATTGAAATGAAAAATTTTGTTGTTGCCTGCTGTTGTTATGACTTTTGGAAGTTACTTTAGTTCTAGTTTCCAAATAGAGAGAACGTAACGGACAATTGATGTCGTTTGCAGAGTGATCAGTTCTCTCTTTTCCATGTTTTTTGCAATTAAAGCATGTAAAAACAGCTGGTCTTTTTTCATTAGTGTTAAACGGACACACACTTGTATGATGTTGTTCTGCACATATCATACATGCAGCACTACGATGACAATGTTCACCGCCATGGCCATACATTAAGCAGTTCCAGCATTGAGTTGGTCTGCTCCTGGATTTTGATTTGTATTTTTTCCAAGAAATTATAATATTGGAAATTGTTCGTACATGTTTTAAGGCAGTTGGATTAAAATTTTTACGAACAAATTGAACTTTATAAACTGCATTATTGTTTGAACTGAATTTGGTGACTATTTCAGTTACGGAAGAAGGGGATAGGTTGTAGTTTTTTAACTCCTTGGAGATTTCCTCAGAGGTTATGCGGGGTAAACCGTGTAAAAAGGTTGTGTATAACCTATTTTCTTTGGAGCCATAAGAATGAAACTCCATCTTATTCTCTTTAAGTATTTGTTTGTAGCATTCGTACATTTTATTACTTGGAGCGAAAATTTTGGTACCAATTGAAGTACGTTTGAAAATACAGTCCTTACCAAGCAGCTTTTGTATTTCTGTAAATGAAGCGTTAGCTTCTACAACAATGGGTGGAGGTTTGTGTTCCTTAACATCGTTAATATTTGATACGGGAGTTACGTCCATATCATTGAGGCCAGCAAGCAGGCTAAATCTGTTGCTTGAAGTTGACGCAATGTTCGGGTTAACAAAACCCGGAGGAAGTTTTGTCATCTTCTTGTTCACAAGCTTTCTTTTTGATGAAGATTTGGCCCCTCGGGCCATCGCTAAATTCTTATTCCTGTTTTAAGCTGGATTGTCTACCACGTGAGTTCAAATGAGATCAAGAATAGGCAATTGCAAAAACAAAAATATACACTTGTTTTTAATTTTAAATAGTTGTACTCTAAGCGCTTTAATTTTTTACACGACCGTTCGTAAAGAGAGTTAGATTCGAACTGTCTAATTTCAATTAAAATTGATAAAAGTAAGTATAAACTTTAAAAAAAAATTAGTGTTTGTCGAACAAAAAAGCCAAAATTTCCACCTCTTAGATCTATCTTGCTTTGTTGTTTCTGAAGCGGCAGTAAGTTGGCCGTCTAACCTCTTTTTATATAAAACTTTTGTTTACCGCAGCTAACTTCTTTGTAACGTTTTGTTACTGCTTTGATGAACTTAGATAATTGCTCTTGTATTTCGGTGCTATACGAATTTAAGTTTAATTTTATTTTAACGTAACTAAGAACATGTTCCTTGTTTATGCTTCTAAAATACTATTAGGCCAGTTCTTTAAAATTGAATCTCTCCGTATTTTTCTGAATATTTTTATTTGCGAATATTATTGCTGAACTTTATTATAGCAATTGAGTTGGATTCAAATCTCACTTTCTTTTAACCTTTTCATAAGCCATCATACTATGTTTCTAGGTAAAATAGAAAGGTAAGAAAATGGCATTAGTGCATTACTACGTAAAAAAATATATTAAAAAACCCATTATACAAATGGTGTCCTTTGTGTGTTTTCTTTATTAGTTGCATTAGTGCATTGCTAGGTAAAATAAAAAGGTATAAAAAAGGTAATATAATAAAAACTCCGGTTACGAATGAATTACATCCTCTGTGTATTGACATTCTTACTTACGTATATATAAAAAGGGTGGTGTATTTTGTAAGCGGATATAATTACTGGTAATATAACAAATAATGACTATTATAAGCATTAAAATATATAAAGCGCAAATTTAACACACCATTGTATACATATAGGGATGTTTAAAATACCGTAATTTTAAATTTTTATACCCTCCACACCACAGTGGCAGAGGGTATATAGGTTTGCCATTCCCTTTGTAACGCATTGAAAAAATTATTTCCGACGCCATCAAGTATATATATTCTTGATCCTTATCACAGCTCGAGTCGATATAGCGATGTCCGTCTATCCATGTGTCTGTTAAAATCACGCTCATTCACAAAATAAACCTACCTGGGCCAGGTTATGAAAAAATTATTTGCCATTATTCCAACCAGGTTGTCATTGTACTGAGATATGAGCAAAAATTTGTAGACACCTCTAAAAAACAAAAACCCAGTGTGTTTGTTGTAATAGTTTAGAGGTGGAACATTATAGTTGTACAACATAAAAAAGCAACAAAATATAATGATGCATATATATTAACAATACCAACAACACAACTACCATGCGCTAGGTTAGTAGTATTGCCACATATTTTTTTGTCGTTATCACGATATAATCGCCAATATGAAAGAAAAAATATATAAAGTAAGTACGGGTATTGTGGGATACGCGGGTAACGGGTCAGGGTTTACATACACGTTCCATGTCAAAATGTATTAAGATTACACGTTGGGCTATGAAAATACTCGTAATGGTCAGTTGACCGTAAATCGAAAACCATTTTTGGGTGTGTTAATCTTTTTTCGCGACTATGTTCGAGGTATGATTTCATGCAGAATTGTTACATATATTTTGTTCTTGTAATAATATTTTAAAAATAAACGAATTAAGAATTATTTTTAATCGCTAGTTATGTTTATTCATAAAGTTTAAAATTTTTAATAAATTATTTGTTAATTTAGATGTTAATCTGCTAATGTGGAGTGCTATTCTACATTACCCGGTCACTACTTTTGTTGTATTTTATTTAAAATATTGAGCAAATCGTTAAATGTTTACACTCACTTAAATTTATATGATTTTTCCGATGATCTCTTTATTTTTACTTACTGCTGGCTCTTGAAACTTATTTTTGCGAATCCTGCGTAAATATATAGATAATTAATTCAAATTAAAATAAAAGATAGAAAACACATTAAACTTTACTAAGTTAGTTTTTTAATAGAGCTTTGATCAAATTTAACTTTGGGTATTATGGAATAGTATTCCACACTACGCACCTAGTGTGTTCCACATTAAACTACAGTTTTGAAAATAACGATTTTTGAGGTACCCGAACTTTTTCAGACGTAAAATTTTTAAATAATAACTATTTAAATATTTCTCGAAACCCCATATGGGCTATTGAATTTGGAAGAGATTGATAACAAATTCGTATATATCCCGTTATTACTTTGTCAGAAAATGTAAAAATAAAATAGGGGGTCCACATTACACGAAATTACTCTAATCTCTAAATATGTCAAACAAAAAGTACATTGAAAAAAAAAAAATGAAAACTTCAAAATGAAAAATTAAAACTTAAAAATTAAAAATTTAAAACTAAAAATTAAAATTAAAATTAAAATAAAAAATTAAAAAAAAATATAAAATTAATAAAAATTTAAAATTTAAAATTGAAAATTTAAAATTTAAAAATAAAAATTAAAAATTAAAAACTAAAAATTAAAAATTAAAAATAAAAATAAAAATTAAAAATTGAAAATTAAAAATTAAAAATTAAAAATTAAAAATTAAAAATTAAAAATTGAAAATTTAAAATTTAAAAATAAAAATTAAAAATTAAAAACTTATAATTAAAAACTAAAAATTAAAAATTAAAAATTAAAAATTAAAAATAAAAATTAAAAATTAAAAATTAAAAATTAAAAATTAAAAATTAAAAATTAAAAATTAAAAATTAAAAATTAAAAATTAAAAATTAAAAATTAAAAATTAAAAATTAAAAATTAAAAATTAAAAATTAAAAATTAAAAATTAAAAATTAAAAATTAAAAATTAAAAATTAAAAATTAAAAATTAAAAATTAAAAATTAAAAATTAAAAATTAAAAATTAAAAATTAAAAATTAAAAATTAAAAATTAAAAATTAAAAATTAAAAATTAAAAATTAAAAATTAAAAATTAAAAATTAAAAATTTAAAATTAAAAATTAAAAATTAAAAATTAAAAATTAAAAATTAAAAATTAAAAATTAAAAATTTAAAATTAAAAATTAAAAATTAAATATTAAAAATTAAAAATTAAAAATTAAAAATTAAAAATTAAAAATTAAAAATTAAAAATTAAAAATTAAAAATTAAAAATTAAAAATTAAAAATTAAAAATTAAAAATTAAAAATTAAAAATTAAAAATTAAAAATTAAAAATTAAAAATTAAAAATTAAAAATTAAAAATTAAAAATTAAAAATTAAAAATTAAAAATTAAAAATTAAAAATTAAAAATTAAAAATTAAAAATTAAAAATTAAAAATTAAAAATTAAAAATTAAAAATTAAAAATTAAAAATTAAAAATTAAAAATTAAAAATTAAAAATTAAAAATTAAAAATTAAAAATTAAAAATTAAAAATTAAAAATTAAAAATTAAAAATTAAAAATTAAAAATAAAAATTAAAAATTAAAAATTAAAAATTAAAAATTAAAAATTAAAAATTAAAAATTAAAAATTAAAAAGTAAAAATAAAAAAATAAAAAATAAAAATTAAAAATTAAAAATTAAAAATTAAAAATTAAAAATTAAAAATTAAAATAAAAATTAAAAATTAAAAATTAAAAATTAAAGATTAAATATTAAATATTAAAAATTAAAAATTAAAAATTAAAAATTTAAAAATTAAAAATTAAAAATTAAAAATTAAAAATTAAAAATTAAAAATTAAAAATTAAAAATTAAAAATTAAAAATTAAAAATTAAAAATTAAAAATTAAAAATTAAAAATTAAAAATTAAAAATTAAAAATTAAAAATTAAAAATTAAAAATTAAAAATTAAAAATTAAAAATTAAAAATTAAAAATTAAAAATTAAAAATTAAAAATTAAAAATTAAAAATTAAAATTAAAAATTAAAAATTAAAAATTAAAAATTAAAAATTAAAAATTAAAAATTAAAAATTAAAAATTAAAAATTAAAAATTAAAAATTAAAAATTAAAAATTAAAAATTAAAAATTAAAAATTAAAAATTAAAAATTAAAAATTAAAAATTAAAAATTAAAAATTAAAAATTAAAAATTAAAAATTAAAAATTAAAAATTAAAAATTAAAAATTAAAAATTAAAAATTAAAAATTAAAAATTAAAAATTAAAAATTAAAAATTAAAAATTAAAAATTAAAAATTAAAAATTAAAAATTAAAAATTAAAAATTAAAAATTAAAAATTAAAAATTAAAAATTAAAAATTAAAAATTAAAAATTAAAAATTAAAAATTAAAAATTAAAAATTAAAAATTAAAAATTAAAAATTAAAAATTAAAAATTAAAAATTAAAAATTAAAAATTAAAAATTAAAAATTAAAAATTAAAAATTAAAAATTAAAAATTAAAAATTAAAAATTAAAAATTAAAAATTAAAAATTAAAAATTAAAAAATTAAAAATTAAAAATTAAAAATTAAAAATTAAAAATTAAAAATTAAAAATTAAAAATTAAAAATTAAAATTTAAAAACTAAAAATTAAAAATTAAAAATTAAAAATTAAAAATTAAAAATTAAAAATTAAAAATTAAAAATTAAAAATTAAAAATTAAAAATTAAAAATTAAAAATTAAAAATTAAAAATTAAAAATTAAAAATTAAAAATTAAAAATTAAAAATTAAAAA